>JAPMAF010000157.1:0-17894 GCA_026537445.1 Silvatares holzenthali | reverse complement strand
ATTATTGTTGTTGTTATTATTGTTATTATTTTATCATTCTTGAAAAGTGACTAAATATAATATAATATGTTCGAATTTGTTATTTATACGAGAATGCGCAGGCAAATCGTAAAAACCAACGAGTGAGAACATCAGATAACAATAAAAAGCGTATCGTAAAACTTCCCATCGGTTTCATCTCAGTTTATTTTGACAATTATTGCGTCTTTGTTGCCAATTCTTTTAGATCTTTTTCCCTCTTTATAATTATCCTCATGAGAATATTTACTGTGTCGTGTTTCTAAATCTTTGGTGCGCGCGTGCTTGAATATTCCAATCCCGAGCCAAAACCCCGATCCCGAGATTTCGGGGTATTATTAAAAAAAAAAAATCTAAAAAGAGAATGAAAGTAATGGAACTCATTTATTCTTGAAAGAATGTGAGGTTGTTTTCGTAACAATAATAATATATAATAATAATCAATATGAATATGTAGGTATGTTGAGCTGATTTCAATCTTTTTTTTATTTATTATAAAATTACTTTCTTAGGCCACCTTTTGTTAATATCCATTACATGTTTACGACGAAATATTATGATCATCTTAAATTAACAATGTGTACATTGTTTAAAAATCTAATTTACGGCTGTTTTTTTAATTCTGTTTTTCAATATGGAGTACGATATTGAAAAACAGAATGCAGTTAAACATCTCATGATTGAAAAATCGGTCGTTTACTGTCAAATATTTGGCGTATTGTATTAAGATTGCTTGTGTTGCATAAAACATATTTTAAGTTGAAATAATGTTATAATAAAATGTTACGCCGTTTCCCCGAAAGAGTAGGCAGAGATTATCGAACGTTACACCACTCTATCCCAACAAACATGCACGCTATGCTATTATTACGACGGCGGAGTCATTTATCAATGGTTAATTCGGATATACCATGATTTCCTTGAAAGATCTCTACGTCTCGTGCCTTTAACATTTGCGTCATACATTTTTTATTTTATCAATTATGTTCCTTTTTTTTTATCTCATATTACACATGAGACACCATGACACCACCATCCGCCTGGGTCTGTAATATACTGTACAATTGCACATGTAAATGCTGTGTAGCAGTCGGAGGAGATATTGAAAACCTGGTTATTCAGTTCTAGTCACGAAACATGGACAAATTCATTTCACGTGGCTTACATTACTGAACGGTGGTATTGCTCCAAGGCGATACAAGATTTACTACTCTTTTTCAGTCCAGAGTGAATAAATATTTTATTTGCATTTTTGCTTTTTCCGATTTTTTTAAAATATGTGTTTACACACATATTTAAAATCTGAATAGAAAAATGCATTTTACATACATTTTTTTGTTCACTCCGGCGGGATTAGAACCCGCAACCTATAGCGTTCCTCTACGCTTTAGTCAAGTGCCTTTAACCACTCGACCACGAGGCTGACTTCGCATCCGTTCATATTCTTTCTTTATATCTGTATTCCTTGCTCTATCGTTCATTGTTTTACCAGATAATTAAAAAACTCATTTCTGTAACATTTATTATACGTTTATTTTTTAATGTAAACTTTTGTATTCAAAGACATTTTTGAAAATGGTTTAATTGATTTTATAAAAATTGTATGTGAATGTGGCAAAGAAAAAACCGAAATGAAGATTTATTTGCAAAGTTTTAATTCTCAGTATATAATCACAAGCCCGGAATCGTTCGCAAAAACCAACATTTTAGAGCCAGAAAATAGAACGGGATCCCGGAATTGAAATTCTTAACAATGCTGCTAGGTATAAACATAGTCCCAAATGTATCGTAAGAATTTGTATTCTTAATGTACGTTAAATATTCAATCAAACCATTTCTTGGACTCTTTCCAAGTGATAGGGAATCAAGTTGTTTGTCTTTATTATCATCTGAAGTCTACTTTGTAATGTCCGATAAAATGATTATGTTTCGTACAGTTAAGGAGTAGTCGAATATTAAATTGCACGTCCAATACTATGAACTACAAATATTTTGAAAAGATTTGACTCTACGAGAATGCACGTACTTTAACATTCTTTATTTAAACGAAAGATTATTGATTCTGGGGCATAGATTTCTTGCCATGTTTAAAAACATGAACTTTTTGGTTTCCTTTACAATTAACATAAAAGTATTTTTTAACGTTTCTAATATTTAGATTTTATTAGAAATATTACTCGATAATCTGCAGAATTAATTTAAGTGACAAGTATGTGCAGATTTTTACTGTGAAAATATTTTTTTAATCTAACACAATATATTAGGTTTTTTTTGACAACCGAATTATTTATTTACTTCACAACACAATTCGATTGATTATAAAAAAACGGCGTTCAATTTCACGACATACATTTTAAAAAATACGTTTAATCTTTGTATTATTTACCTACCATATGTTATTGTTGAATACTTCGCAGCATATTCCATGATACATACAAAAGAAATATAAAATTGTTTACAGTCGCCACTAAAATATTTTTCTAAAGAGAGTTATATATATCCGTTAAAACCGAAAAAATTATGAATAATACAACTTTTAATAATTAATACATTAAGAACATTATTCTTCACTAAGTAAGTTTTTGTGTTGGCTTGAAATTATATATCTGCAAAGCAAAATATATTATTTATAATGCCGTGTTGAACCGTTTTATGTAACGAGCCGTTTTATGTAACACCCTGCAATGTTTAGGGCAAGTCTGTCTATGAAAAACTCAGTTCCATTTCTCTACACTGTACTTACCTTGGCACTACCCCCACCAGCGCCCACTTTGTAATTTTCACCAATACACCAGTTAAAACTACGACCCGTATTTTACGCTATAACATCTTAAAATATTTCATGTATATGTGGACATATCTTGGGAAAAGTACTTAAAAACCCCACCTATTTAAAATTAACAAAATCGATCTGGCTGCAGTGGGAATTATATGTGCCTATAAAAATACCGTACTGTAAACAGGGCGTGTGGTATATACGTGCTATATACCATTAAGCCAGGGTCACGCTAGGTTCAATTTCGTCTTCAAAAAAAGTTGGTCATCTCTATCGTTGGGGTGTATGTAAACGGCCTCCTTGATGAATGCCACAACACGAAATGACAACACAAAAGTGTTAATTTAATAACATTTTAACTATAAAAACCTACAGAAATTCTTAAAATGCGTATCAATAATATACAATCATCGAGTATTTTTAAAAAACTTGATTATATCTGCATTATTGTTTACTCTTTTAACGCGGACTTTATGTAATGCAAGTATTTACTTAAAATTAAAATTTTCTTAGCTGGTAGAAGATTGTCTCATGGCAATAAGAATAACTCTATACACCTATATTGTGTACAGAGTATTTAATTAAAAACAAAATTGAGGCTCGTTTTAAGGTACAGGGGTATATAATACGTCATTTATTGACCTCTGATATTTTATTTTTTTACTAAATATTACCTTATAAACCCTGCACTGACTATCTAATAAATTATATATGGAAATAAATACAGTTAGTGGTCTAGACGACATTTTTGACGAAAAACCAATTACATTATTGAGCAACCCGACATTACTTCTTCCTTCGTCAATCGTTTTCGGAAGGGAAGAATGACGGTAAAGCGACATATTTTATCCCTAACATATTTTATCCCTACGCTTATTCCTGACAAGCAAGCCGCTCGTTTGTAGTAGTTATTAGTTCGCCTTACAGGTAAGAGCGCTATTGTTCACGAAAAAACATTATGTAGCCTATGATCGTCTCCGTTAATTAAACTGACGAACATAGAGGGAAATCCTATGGGCTTGCGTGACGGAAAATAAGTTATATTAGGGGACAACCCGTCATTACATTCTTTCATCAATCGTCTTTGACAGGAAAGAATGACAGTAAAGCGTGATAGTCGTCAATACAGAACTACATTTATTCATATTAGCGTGACGTCTAATGTTACGCTTTATTGCATCGTCTGTGTATGTTATTTAACTTTTAATACATGTATGTAAAATTTCCTTTACTTTTCAGGTAATAAAATATAAAATGGTTCATGTAGCCCATTGCTTACTTTTGAGTATGAATATTCCACAACACCCCTTGGCACCGTATTTGTTACAACATAATTTTAAGAAGCTTTCGAATGGTTGTATCGTTAATGTTTCTGTAACTTTGCACTTCTCTCCTGTTATAATTTCCTAACTGGATGTTGTCATATCTTTGTACCTAACTATTGTGGCTGTCTTTAACACATTATATGTTTTTCTTGTTTCCATTATTTGCATGCACCTCTTTCCTTCTACTACACTGGCAGTGTTAACATATGACCAAGTATAAGGCTTTGGTAAGATACCGTTTATATACACTTATTATTATTAAGTCGTGCCCTTTAAAATCCTTGAAATGTTTTCATAAATATGTTCGTCCCATTTCACTTTTGAGTTTTCATGTTGCATCTTGACACTTTTAAAGCTTTCTGCATTTGTTTTTGATGTCGCATGTCACCTTCGCTTCAATGTTATCCGCCATATTTTGCACAGCGTGTTTTGCATTATCGACACACCCCATGCTTGTTTTTTTTTTATGATGCCGATAGAAAATAAGATAAAGGATTCAAAGTGTTATTTTTGAAGTCTATACTATGCAATCATATCCTTAAATAAAATAATAATGTAACAGCAATTCTTTACCTTCATTTACACGATTGTATCTTAACAAGTATTTAATACGCGAATATTTCGGATAGAATACAATTAGTATTTAAATACAATTTCTAAAAAACGAAACAAGATGCAAAATGTATTTTTATTTTTATTTAATTATATTACTGAATTAAAATATTTAATATCACTCAAGAAATACGAGTTAAAAATAAAGATTCCAATAATATCTCATCTATATTGTAACTGTTGAGTTAAGTGTATGCTACATTTAGTGCCGTGCAAAAAAAACTTATATGTGTAAAAATGATTAATTAAAAAGGGTTTACTCAAATATAAACTAGGGGTTAGAAATGCAATAATGTAAATCAAGTTTTAATGATTTGATTGCTTATAGAGAGATATTAATATTTTTCTGTGGCAACAAATTTACATGATCTTTTCAAAACAATTCAATTGATTGTAAGAGAGTAGGCGTTTAAGTTTACGGCATTTATTAAGCTGTTTTATTATATTGTTAGATACTTCAGCGGTATACTTCTTAATAAATTCAGAAATTTTAAAGTAATAATAGTAGCTACTAAAAATATTTATATTTTTAGCAGCTACTATTATCAATATTTGTGTTCAAACCGAGAAAAATCGTGTGCATCCCACGAGAATTTTTCGTCTCGGAACAATGAAGATCAGTAGTTAAATCAATAATATTCTCCCATCTTCATCTGTTAAGTCATCCTTACAAAAAAACTATTACAGTAGTAGTATCATGAATGTGATCTAACAAAATGATAAAATCGTTGTATTTTATTTTCCTGCTATAAATTACCATTTTCTGTGTTTCCCCCAACATATAATTGGGTCACACAATTGTTAACTCCTTCCTCACTTTACTTCTATACTCCCTGCATATCGTCTACTAGGCGAAGAAGATAACCTTTGACTGTAATATTATATCGATTTCCGTGGTCATCATATGTACGTGTCACGTATTCCTATACGTGATGCGTAAGAGTCCGAAATGAGCATCATCAGAGAGTGTTTGTTTTCTTATTTGTATCTCTACAGGTGCATAAATATAGAGGTTTTAGGAATAATTTAATTCTTTCTATAAGCACAATATTTATTGTATGCTTCCAAATGATTTCCTAGTTTGCTTACCCAAATTTATTATAAGTACATACGATTTCCTATTTCAATTGTATAAAATAATTCACATTTTATCAAACTCACTGACCATACACCGTACTCTTGCGAATGACAAGATTACGCAGCCAGTATAAAAAAGTTACTATTATCTCTGAATAGGCATACGTGAAATAATATTTTAAATTTCACTTGTCCCGCATACATCGGATGAGCATATCTTGCCTATTGTAACCTCCCCTTCACGTGAAGTCCCCCGTGGGTAATCCGAACGTCTGGCCGTCCACGGTTGACCCCTTATATCTGACCTAGCCTCGCCCCGCGTGTCGACTACGTGTAATAATAAATATGTATGTCATAGTCTAGTGTTTGTTGGATGTAAATTAATACAAGGCTACCGTATTGTGTTATAGGGCTCTGCTGATTCCAACTATTCACAGCCCTCGTCTGATCTGTCGCTGGACGAGGAAAAGGAATCCCTGCGGAGGGAGAAGGAACGACAGGCGCTGGGGCAGCTGGAGAAAGCGAAGGTAACGTAAAGAATGAGCTTGAAAGCCTCCTTAATTTAATAATAAGCACTTATCGAGAGTGCTGTGAACGTAATACCTATCGCGTCATTTCACAGTAGAAAAGAATATTGTATAGTACTAATGATACAAATAAATTCAATTCCTAAAAACTTTTATAAGTCCCTTTGACTTTATGGAACCCTTTAAGAAATTGTGGCAACAAGAACACAATGTAAAATTATTATGTGGCAACAAGATCACAATATTAAATAACTAAAAATAAATTATTTAAAAAAATCTTATTTATTTAGTCATACAGTAGACACGTGAGAATTTTAAAATGTTCAATCACGGTTTGAAATAACTGTGGTTGGGTTCAACGATATACCTTAACGATAACTTGTTGACATAAGCCTTTAACTTCAAAAAAATCAATGAAAGAAGTCATAAGACGTTAAATCACAAGATCTAATCGACCAAATCTGGTCACCCAAATGGGAGATAATAGGAAATGTCTCAACCCATATTATCGTTGTTTCACGTAACATATACTCACACGAGGATGCTTACAATTAAAATATTCGTTTATTGCTGAGTATTTTACTTCCGTATAATTTACACAAAGTTTTGTTTATAAACAATGTTTGAAGTTCGAACTGTCACTGGATCCGACGCTTGATAGAAGAAGCGATATCGCGGATAGTGCAAGTCTTTACTTGCTTGTACATGATTTCGTTACGAATCTTGTTGTACATTAATATGTTTTAGCAAAGCTTTATTCTTCTACTTGACAGAAATTATGTAACATTATTATTTGAGATTGAGACGATAACATTATTGTTGTGATATCACCAGCCTTATGGTCTGTTTATATGCAAACATCGATTATTAATGCAATGTTTCAATACGTAATGAGCAACGAGTGACAGTTGGGACTTTTCTCAAATTTAGGTGAGTTCATTTAACTCCTCGTTATTTACACGCACGTCCATATTATTATTTTTATCTACAGTAGTTATCAGACTTCTTTTTTATTTTACAATATCTTGTGGGCCTTAATAGTGCCCATAAGAACTATGTGTCCTCGAGATCCATATCGTTAATTTTAGGCACAATAAACTGGATTTTCATATCCATATATCATTTGCTATTGACTGTGCATGCTTCGTTCTTCAGATGTGGTATTGGATACATATGGAAATAACCAAGGACTGCTAGGATAATAAATTTGTACATCCTGGAGGAATCGAATATTATATGAAAGCTTTCTATTACCTACATACAAAATGGAAATTTGCCGAAACGTGCCGAACATGTAAAAGAACACCATTTACACTTTGTGGCTATTTTCCAGACGAAACCGGTGGCGTTTGCAGTGAGGACGAATGTCTCCTACAATGGGGGTTTGGATGACGACTCACCGGTCCACGGGAGTGCTATTTCCTTTGATGTCAGAGATTTCCTGCATATCAAGGTAAGACAGATACGCTTATCCTTCTAGTCGTAAAATGATGAGAATAGCCCCAATTTTCAATACTCTTTATTCTCTAAATACACAGTGTAGTGATGAAAGTATATAGTGATGGTGAATTTGTCGCGGCAGGAGATTACGCGTGACGAGGGAGCGGTTCCTGAATAGACGTCGTACGAATCGGATGGCCGAACGACTGGAAGATAGTTGTTTCAGGTAGAAATTGAAAAATCGAACTCTAACGTATTACATTGTGAAAGGCGATATATACGAGCGTGTATGGGGACACATATAGAATGTTGTATTCTCTGTAAGATAGATGTGCTGCCTTTAGAAACTTCCAGATGGTCACCCTTCTAGGCGATGCGCTTGGAAGCTTCTAGATGCACAACATCTACCTCACGTATGTTATTGCCGATTGTGTTAGCAACGCCGTAGGTTGTATTGCCTTTGAAAATGTTACTTGAAAAACGTCACTTATCTCTTGTAAGGTTTCTCTGTATGATTATATTTATAAATAAACCCGGGCAAACTACGTGTCAAGTGTATCGCTTTACAAAAGCATACACACAAACATAATAAGGCGTCGTCTCCCAATAGCGGTTGTCTCCAAAATGGAACTATAATTCTCTGTATCCCAACAATGTCTGACGTTTAAACTGTCACTGGATCCGACGCAGGTGCAGGAGCCCGATAAAAGAAGCGATATCGCTGGTAGTGCAAGTCATTACTTGCGTGGTCTTCACACATTTAGCTTCATCTACATTCACGCATCTCATCAACACACGCCCGGCAATTTTCATCTCATTATCCTTCCACAATTGTCTAATAGATCTCGTTTACTTTTATTATTTATTTGATTTTTCAAATGTTGCAAAGAGAAGCTTGGATCTGACCAAAGAAAAACCAAAGCGGAAGTGAAGATTATATATGGCTAAAGAGTGAAAGTAGAATAAATGCTATTTTTAATGATCTCGGTGGTTACTTTGTGATAGTTATGATTTGCCATTAAAAAAAAGTAAGAGCTGGCGACGCGTTTCGGTTTTAATCAAACCATTTTCAAGCACTAATTCTAAGTTTAATAAAGCGATAAATAACAAAGTGAAAACTCTTTCTTTTAATCATAATTGAGAATAAATGCTGTTGAAATAAAATGTATTAAAAGAATGTGTATGACCAGAGTGAGGAATACGGATATAAGAAAAGAACATGAAGCGGATGCGAGCAATATTGACAGATTTAAGAAAAATGTGTTGAGATGGTTTGTGCATTAGGGTGAGTGGATACAGAGAGATTAGTACAAAAGACTTGTGGTGGGAATGTAGACGGCACGAGACAAAGGAGCTATCCAAGAAAATGAGAAAAATTAAAAATGATTCTCTAAAAAAATATTGCCAGTCATATGGCTTTTCAGTATTTCCATATTTAAAAATAAACTCAAGCACCTACGTGATACGACACGTGTTTTGTTATACGTAAGCCATGTATGCGAGTACGTACGCTTTCATACAACTGACACATTCCGAGTGGGTCAGAGGTTCAACGTTGCAATTAAGCTAATCTACTCTAAATGTCGGATACTTCATACATTTGGGATACTGATTCAATTAGAAATAACACTCGGGTCAAGATATCAAAAATTCTATAGAACCCACGCATAAAACATTTCCAAAAATACATATAGGCGTGCCCAGAGCCACATACTATATAAAAGTTTGAAATAAAACTTTTTATTTTGAGAAATTAATTTATTTTATTGCTCGACCTCGTGGTCGAGTGGTAAAAGCACTTTACTAAAGCTGGAGGAACGCTGGAGGTCCAGGGATCGAATCCCTTGTATCGCCCTGGAGCAATACCACCATTCAGTATTGTAAGTCACGTGAAATAGATTTATCCATAATTCGTGATTAGAACTGAATAACTAGATTTTCAATCCCTCCTACACAGCATTTACATGAGCAATTGTACAGTATGATACTGACCCAGACGGATGGTGGTGTCATGGTGTCTCATGTGTAGTAAAATATAAAAAAAAATATTCGTATACCGCAATTGTGCCTTAACAACTTTACATACAATTCCACTGTATAATATATTGCAAATTGCAACATGCATGTGTACAAAAACAAAATGTCACTAATTTATGGAAATAATAATAATAATAAAATGTAATTAAAATTAATCGAGATTGACAAAGAATAATAAAACAGTCAAATTGTTTGTGCATGAGAACTAATAGATTCTCTAAGTGTGAGACGACGGTGGAATGACCTCCTGTCGTTTGTGTTTCCTCCTACTTATAACATGGACCTCTTCAAGTGTTAAGTCTACTCTATCCCTAAGTCTTCCTCATCACACATAGTGTCGTATGATGTTATAGGCCTGCCTCAGTGGTGCCTTCCATGCGGAAATACTTTAAAAAAAGAAAATTTACATGAATAAATTATTTTTTCCCTAATTTGTTTTAAATGTTAAATTTAATCACATAGTTCACGTAAAAAACTTCGTATTGTTTTTTTTTAGTAACCACAATTATCTAATAAAATTATGGAAATTCGTTATTCGTTAATAGAAACTGGAGAAAAACAGCAGTGCAGCTGTCAATGTATATTGTCGACGCTCGCACCCGTCAGTCTCCTTTTACGCTATTCGACTTTTTCCTCTTATTTCCAACTAATTGATCTCTTCTGTACTCTCTCGTCTCGCCATACCGAGAACACGAGATTTGAAAATAATATACTCCTCAATACTCCACCCAAAGATATTCGTTCTTTTACAGTAGAAGGAGTCCGTATGTGGAACAATCTGCCTCAAGAGATCAGTGGCAATCCAAATAAAATCTGCTTCAAATTTAATTACGTAAAATGCTTCCCCAAAAACCAAGATATGTAATTATTTTACCCACCTCCTTTGGTTAATAGCAAGCAGTATATAGTAATACTGACATACTCAGTTTACTTTGTTAAATTATAATTTTTAATTGCACTACTGTACAATATTTAACATGTTAGTTCATAAGGTATCTATAAAATCTGAAGAGATTTTTATGCTCGTAAGGGCTCGTAAGGGATAAATAAATCTGATTCGCACAACGTTGGTGTTGTAATAGTGCGGTAACCGGCCCGTGATTGTATCGACTGTGATTTTTATTCATTTATTTTAAGTGTTCTGTCTTTTATCAATATCTGCGACTGATTTACCGTCTCTAATGGATCTACTGTCAAAATAAGAAAAATCATTTAACTTGTTTCGGTTTCTTGTTGTTCCCATGGACCTATCGATCGGTCATTTGCCTCTTTCAATAATTACGCTGATTTTAGTCACATTTATCTTTTCCTTATTTTATAATCAATACAATCCAATACACCACCAAGGCCTTTTCCCGAAATAGGATAGGATCTAATGTTACACGACTCTATCCCATTGTTGGGTAAAAAGTAATTGAATTACTGATTACAAAGAGTAATCGACTGCAAGTATCTTACTGTAAACCGCATACCATATCATTCGAAAACATCGATATTTATAGATTACAATTTACACTTCACGGCGCACTTGGGGTGATTTTTAATCACAAAACAGCGCTATATAAATCATCCAATGAATACATAAATACATGTCATTCCGATGCTTTCGAACGATTTGGTATGCGGGCTACAGTAGGTACTTGTAATCTATAACTCTTTGTAATCAGTAATTCAATTGCTTTTTGCCCATCCCAGCTCTATCCTGCGATGGAAAAAAAGTAATTAAAATACTGATTACAAACTACAATTACTATTGCAATTTGTAATCTGATTACTTTGTAACCGATTACTGTAGTAATCGATTACAACAAGTACCTACTATAATTCATTACGAAGTAATCTAATTAAAAAACAATTTGATTACATTATAATCGATTACATTATTAATTTGATCAACTACTGACACGGGCACGATATTCTGACGTGATATCGCCAGCAGTCGGCACCAATATTAGTCGGAGGCCACTGGGCACGAGTAAAGAATATATAAATGTTAAAATAATCGATCAAATTGTAACCAGATTACTTTGTAATCGAATTATATTGTAATCATTTACGTAGTCATTTTTAGCTATCACAATTATAATATAATTAAAAATATCATAATTGAATTACTTTGAAATTAAATTATTAGTCTAATTACTTAGTGATTGAATTATGTCCATATCTGCCTAGTTACGACTACGAACAGAGCCTGCTATTGTTACGACTACGAACAGAGCCATCGATTAGATCCTTCATCATTCTTAATTTCATGAATGGATGAATAAATCCCTCCTCTTCCATTTGTAACACCCACATAGCATCGCCTGATGTTTTAGACCTGCCTTGGTATTGTCTCATATGTGGTGAAACCGATAAAAAAATTCGTACTAATATCTCGGTATCCATTCGTTTAACATGACCAAACCATCTCAAGAATATTTTCTTAATTTCATCAATAACGCTCGTATCCACTCCACATTCTTTCCTTATATCCGAATTCCTAATCATATACTGTTTTATCACGCATTCTTTTAGGAGATTTTTTTTGTGTAGTGTCTTTCTAATCTACTATACTGGACACCGGTCGTGCCAGTACCCGCCTATCTGTAAGGACTAGTGTGCCAGTTTATAACTTTGACACTATTTCGACCCGGACTATTTTACTATTACATCTTAAAATATCTCATTGTGTAGTGTACTTATCTGGGGAAAGTACAACAAAAAACCAACAGTTAAATCTCATCTCAATAGCATTTATTCTACTCCATAATAATTTTGATTAATACACGCTCGTGCTTCTCCGATATATATTATGTATGCTGTGAGTGGAATAGTGGACTATGGGGTAGGGCAAAGACCCCGGTCTATTTCTTCCCCTGCAGAAGTTTGTTCCATATAATTCTTAAAGGTTTAACGATGTATTTCTCCATCATCTGTATCCAGCCGCATTGCGGATTTTATATAACTGCGGCCACTCTTATGAAATTTGTATAGCGTGATGCAAAAGTCGTGTCGCTTTCTTGAAGTGCACCGGACCAAGAAATTTTAACACAACTTTGCTCTTTAAAAACGCCATGCCATAAATAACATTTAGCGATGTTTTTTTAATGCAGGCAAAGAGAGTCTGTAAGCATATTGTGAGATGTAAGAATTTATATGCGTAATAAATAATAGTTCCGAATCCTTTAGATCATATCAATAGTATCAAAGTTGCATTCGGCCTTACTTATTAAGATGAACGATCTTAAAAATTAAGTAAGAAATTGTAGATCATTTTATGTATATTTTTCTTCAAATACTATACCCGTATTCGGTTAAAAACACAAAAATACTAAAGAAAAGTAAGGTTGTGGTATCCCATTTGCCTTCATTTGTGATATCAGGTACAATTCAAGTCGGTCTCATAGTCTAGTGGCCAGGATACTTGACATAAGCACTGGAAGAACGCTGGAGAACATGAGTTCGAATATCGCCGGAGTGAAAAAAGTGTATTTTTCAATTCATACTTTGTTCAATTCATATTTATAAAATAAAAAAAAAGCATATTCACTCTGGATTGAAAAAGAGTGGTAAATCTTGTATCACCCTGGAGCAATACCACCATTCAGTATTGTACGCCACGTGAAATGGATTTATCCATATTTCGTGACTAGAACTGAATACCCAGGTTTTCTTCCTTTCCTCCTACTGCTACACAGCATTTACATGTAAAACTGCACTTGAACATTACAGGCTCAGACGGATAGTGATGTAGTGAAAAATAAAAAAAAAGATTTTATGACATTGATATTACCTGATATTTTGATGCAGACAGAAACATCTACATAAACTCTGACACATCTATAATTTATAATATATTAAAATCAGAATGCAACTAGACATTTATAAACAGATACTAACTTAAGAACCATGCGAATTTAAAAATCCATAATCTATTTCACTTTTTCTACATCGGAAAGTATATATGTATTAGGTTATAATAATTTAAGGAATTTGGGTTCCTTATGAATAGTCACTGTACCATTTTACTTCAGAAAGTTATCTGCTCTGGCCAGCGTCAAAACACATCTTGCCACAGATTAAATTCTTAATCATGAATAATGAGATTATTCGGAGCATGCAATGAGTAAAAGAACTAATGAAAAATTCTTCTGGACATTTCATACTTCGTTATTAAATTCATGAACTTGAACGTAGTTCATTACATTCTTTGAGATGAAACTTATCTTAACCGAAAAAACTTAACAGTTTTCAAAAAAGGTTGTTACAAAACACACAGCAAAAAAAAATCAAAGTGATTAACCCATAATTCCTGAATAAATAATTATCTGGCATTATAAATATTTCAAAAATAACTGGATTAACCCTTGATCGTGACGAGGAAACAACTTAATAATTTTCATATTATTTCATTGGCGGTACACTCGCGGTCAAAGTGTTAAAAATGTACCACTTCGTAGGTTAATATATAGGCGATTAATTATACCTATGACAGTTAGGTGTTAGGATAGGGAATTAGAGGCAAGTAGCGATAGGATAGTTCAAGCGCTAGGCCAAAAATGAAATATGAGACCCTAGAATGTTAGTTCTAAATAGTTTATAAGGTAGAACTGGTTTTTTTTTGTACTTTCTCCAGATAGGTACACTACACAATGAGATATTTTCAGATGCAATAATAAATAGTCCGGGTCGAAATAGTGTCTAAGTTGTAAACTGGCACACTAGTTCTTACAGATAGGCGGGTGCTGGCACGACCGGTGCCCAGTAGAGTAGATTAGAAAGACACAACACATACAAACAAAACAAAACCTATGACCTCTACCGATCGTAATAATAAATCTTTTTTTATGGAACTGTCAAATTTATTGTTATCTCGACATATATGAGCATTGCATTTGCACACTATAAATGTAATTATAATTTAGTTTTCTTGCACGTTTGAATCAGTTAAGTTGTTTCCCTAATGTGTAATAATTAAGAAAACATCGACTCTGCAGGGCATAAGTATATGGAAATAATATCAAGATGTGATACAATTTTACCACATAATTATTCAGTTCTTTAGGACTATTTCGGACCATATTTGGGTGTTCTGACGTAAGATTACCATCGCCACAAATTTAAATGGAAAAAGTCATTACAGAAAATTATCAGGAAAATAATCCGGGGAAAAAAAAAAGTAAAGTCTAGACCTTGTATCGCGAATAGAATTAATCATGGGTCTTTCAATACATGAAGTTATCTTTAATTAACATTAGGAGCACAATCACTTCATTATCAATTATCGTAAACAATGAATGTTTCAAGCATTCATGAAGATATGCAATGCTGAAGAATATCTATATCTACATGACATGGACAATTGGCACTTTATTTTCTTCTTAGCCGATGTAAAAATAACCTCTTGTGTTATAATGAAATTGTGTTGTGTACCAAGAATAAAACACAACCACTTCCATTTTGTGCCAACACACTTTTCAATGCAATGATTGTTTAAAAACCTAAGAGGATTGCTGCTCAAAATTATGTAGTACAGAAACAAGTGGAATTAGTATAGAAAAGGTTCTTTAAATCAATATATTGTTATCGGTTTTCAGGAGAAGTATGACAACAACTGGTGGATCGGGAGGCTGGTCAAGGAGGGCAGTGACGTCGGCTTCATCCCTTCCCCGGTGAAGTTGGAGCAGCTGCGCGCCCAGCAAGTGGCGGCCCGCCCTCCCCGACTGTATGCAGGCCGCGCGGGCTCCAGCTCGGGCAACCTGGGCGGCCCGGGGGCCGACGCCAGCAGAGGTAGCACCCCCCCCACGCCCGGTACGTCCCCGCACACACGCCCGCCATATACTCTGTACTGTGTACCACGTACCTGACTTGTACCACACAAGTCAACAGTACTCGTCTCGTGAATACTAGAGTGGAATGACTACGGATCTTACACATTTCAATGAGTAGGTTTAAAGTTACCAAATGTAGCAGTAAAAGAGTAACATCAATTATTCATGTTACCGAATGCCTATTCTTCTTCTTTAATAATGCAATACTCAAATTAAGACACAGACAAAGGATGATATAATGTAGTGGTATACAATTAGTCTTCAGCATCACAATAAATAATCTGTATGACAGCGAGTGAATATCCAATATGTTCCACACATTGCTGTTATCCAGTATCTTTAGAATCATCACATAATTTAAATCATGGCATTTAGATCCACTGTTCTACAAACAAATCTAAAGAAACAGCAAAATCCTGACTAAAATATTTTACCTTGAATTATTCTAAATTTCTATGTTTATAATCCATTCTTCACATTTCTGGCACTCGTGAAGTAACAGCATTCTAAGTTTATTGAATACGAAGGATGCCTTGGTTGCCATTTAAATTGTGTTTGTTCAGCAAGATGTAAAGTTAATGATATATTTATCAACTTGAAATTATAGCAGCTACACATTCTGTTACTCTATATGACCTCAACAATCACCTCTCTAAATATGTAAGATCCTAGGTGTTTCATCTTGTATACCTACTGCATACTGCCTACTGAAGCTCAGTTGATATCGCAAAACATTACATTAAACATTAAGTCAGCATTAATTTACTGATTAATGTTATCAATTTAGAATTCTATTAACTGATACAATTCAATTTCTTGAGAGAGATTATATTTTTTTAAATGTACTACACTAACATGATTTTAAAGAATAAAATTATTTAGAATAACTGTTCATTATTTGCAACAAACTAAAAAAATATTAATGCTTCATATGTTATATGTTATCGGGATGTGAAATGATTTCACATTTTAAACATATGTGTATATATATTTATTATTATACATATTCTGTAAAATTCATTTATAAAAAATAAACAATGTTCTTTGCGATGTCAACTATATTATTTTTGTTCGCATCAGATTCTCAATTAACCATGTTTATTATATACTCAAAATCATTTACATTTTCTAAATAATTGCGTTCTATGTTACTTCTTTACCAAGGGAACTAAAATTTTATTTAACGATTGTTTTTGTAAAAATTGATTGGAAGACAAGATAAAATCTTTTGATAAAGAGAGTAATTCATAATTTTCCATTGTGAATACTAGTTGACATGAATTTAAATTTTATTTTTTTAAGGAATGGATCGACGCTGTTTATTCAGTGTCTAAAATGCTTTTCAATAAATTGTTACAGATTTAAAAAATATATATTTTTAGAATAAGTGAAATGTACAAGGCAAATATTGAAATGTCATGCAACTTCATTCAGAAAAATAATGAACAGATTAATTCTGGAGCGAATGTTATATGAAAACTGATCTTTATAGATGAAATCAAAACTGGCCACTATATATACCTTAGCTAACTACACTTAACTACATAAGATGAACGTATTAAGAGTCAAAATGCTAGGAAAATTAAGAAAGAATGTTGTCGAATTCTGATTGCAATTTAATGTGATGTGTTTAAAAGAAATAATAAATAAGAATAATGACCATTGGTAAAGAACTAATAGTAGTAACATAATATAATCTAACAATTTACTTCATCTTGGTTAATTGAGATACCATATAACATTATATTCTTGCAACCATGTGATTTCATGGAATGAAAGAGGAGTTAAATACATTGAGCCTGTATATTCTGGAATTATTTTCATGTTATGTCGCTTTTCCATACACAAAACAGATTTATCCATGTAGTATTTATTCAGTGGTTACTATTCTGATAAAGCTGTTTTAATAGATATTGCAGTTTTATGGGTTAGGCTTTCAACACCTACACCAAAACTTTACGAGTTGTTAAATTCTGATTGAAAGATTTCTTCAACAGTTGAGTCATTCTGTTGTGAGCAAATTCTACTATCAAAGAATTTACATTATCCAATATTGTACATTGAATGCAACATTCAACTTCCATTATCTGCATTAATATATATAACCTTAAATGAAATATTTGTGGCATGATAATTGAGAAAACATGACACTTGTTGACCTCGTGGTCAAGACACTTGAGTGAAGCGTTGGAAGAACGCTGGAGGATTCGAATCTCGTCAGAGTGAAAAAAATAATTAAAAATACATCTTTTGATTCAGATTTATA
>JAPMAF010000156.1:0-17935 GCA_026537445.1 Silvatares holzenthali | reverse complement strand
TGCCATTTTTGTGAAGCTACGATTAAACTCGAAGTATGTCAGTGCTAATATCGATAGATGGCTTCTGGGGAAAGAACTAAAAATCAATGTTGGCTACATGAACAGAAAATTTATTTAAAAACGAATAAAAAATATAACTATGCACTAGATTTAGAGTTTTTAATAATATAATGTAATAAAATCAAATAGTCATTTTTGGCCAGATTTCGGAAAATTGCCATGGCAGTCAATGTGTTAATTGGGTATGTGAGAGTCTCAATAGGGAAAGGAAGGATTTTATTTATTTCGGATCTTGAAGAGTTCCTTTAAAGAAAGGAAGAAACATACAAATTCCACAACCTAACTCCATAGACTCTCACAAATCAGACAGTAGCTTCTCCTGTTGGAGGTTAAACTGTGCATACTAAAAATCAATTTTAGGTTCCTGAACCAGAATGTCTTCATTCATCTATCTCTCATCTTCATTAGATTTCACACAATATCAGCATAAGTGTAAATTAAGTAACATAATGGCTGAGAGGATAAGCGCATCAGTTTACCTACAGGTAGGAATTGGTGTTCACATCTCAAGTTGTATATATTATTTCTATTTCTACAATACAAGCATGCATTATAGCTTAGTTTAGAAATATGACAAGATACACCTCACTTTCAGTGTTGCACATCTCTATATTAAAAAAAATACAATCAAAATAGCTTTTGCTGTTTAAATATGTTAGTGTGTATTAGTGATTTCACAGGAATCCGGCAGTGCTCTGGTCCGATATCTGATAAATTACAGAGACGACACTGTAGTGTAATTATTAAAAAAACAAATATGTATTCAGTAAATACTTTATTATTAAAATTGTAATATTTTTTTACAGTATATAAGAGAAATCGCCATTCATTTTATTGCAAATATAGTAATAGATTATTTTATAAATTTTCAAACTCTTATAAATAATGTGGATAAAGTCTGCAGTGTTATTCAATAGATGGAGTATATATTTTAGTTTAAAAATAAATACTTATTGCAGTCTTCATTCAAGAAAGTAAGTCTACACAAAAAAAATAGAAATGACAGAATCCATCCTTTGCTAGTAATAAAGCTGAAAATAATTTGCCTATGTTTAAATTCGGCATGATATCTTAATTCGGATAACCAGCAGTTTAAAGTGTATATTTAAAAATAAACTAAAATATTTACACTAAATCTATTGTCATGTTTTCTGTGAAACTGATAAACTGTCATAGGCTTTCACGACCAAAAGATTTGAAAAGTCATAGACTTTTAGGTTGTTATGGTATGTTCTGACATTTCATTTGCCAACTTTTTAGACCACATAAAAGTATCCTTAAGGTCAAGTCCACTTGTGCCACTTTAAGTGTTTGATTAAGTACAAGGTGAGAGTATCGCACCATAGACAGAGTGCGCAGATTTTGACTTGTAATACAGTCAGTGGCGGATTTAATACTTGCAAGGCTCCAAGTGCAACTCAATTTTAAGGTTCTTAGCTAAATAGTTTCACTAACTATACACCCTATAAATATATTCTGTCGCCTAGCAAAAGCGAAGTCATAAGTTAAGGATCCTTAGCAGTGGTGTACCTAGAAATTTGCCATCTGAAGTGACTACTCCACAAAAATTACAAAAAAAAACAACAGTTGTAAAATCAGATTATTCAGTTCAAGGAGCAAAAAAACCATATTAAGGCCCCAGACTGAAATCTCATGTGCTTGTCTGGAAACCTGCCATGGATAACAACTGTTGTATATTTGCATAAAATAACTTAATACATATATTTTCGTTTTTTGTAATGAATGGAAATAAGATGTTTCAATCACATATCACGCCATATTTGGACATGTGCCCAGAGAAATACACTTGTCTTGCTTGATGTGTAATATCACCATGTCCATTTTCTTGTATTATCCCGCTGTCAGATGTTATCTGGTATGAATACGGTACATTTATCCTAAGCAGGTGATTACTACATATATGTAAGTATTTAGAATATATACACTAATTTGTATGCATATTCCTACAATTTGGATATTTAGACAATTATATACATGGTTTTGGATAATTCTTGGAATAACAGCAATTGAGAATAAGTAAAAAAAAAAACACTTATTTCTTACAAACCAGTAGAAATACACATATCGAAGCTATCAAGCTTTTTAAATTAATCATAATTTAAAAATGCAACTTTTTTTAAGTCAAAATAACCAGTTAAGTAAATATTATAATCACATTGTTTACGAATCTTTGCAGTATTCAAATGGGAAATAGCTTTGCATAAAATAAATATCTACTGACAATGCATATTAATACAGATCAGATTTCGATATAAACGATAACATAACACTAATTATCTTTAAAATATAAAGAAATTTGATCAGTATTCTTAATAAAATAAACTATGTATTATGAATAATGTATTTATAGCATTATAGATCTACATAATAAAGCATTTGCGTATTAATAAGTTTAAACATTTTTTCTCTGGCAAATGTACAGCGAATAATGTTTTATATAATTTTTAACAGAATCGAATAATGTACAAATATGTAGTCGAATGTGTTACATGTGGAGTCAAGTAGTTGAAATGTTCTTTTTAATGACACCATTCCTACAGCTATTTACTTGAGCTGCAAATCTCAAAGAGTTCATTGACTCCTGATAACAATCTTCAAACTGAGCGACGTTAACCAACATAAGAGTTTTAGAGTTCCCTCCCAAACTGGGCATCAGGAGATATGTAAGCTTTGAATTCCTGTATGGAATGTGACTTTGCTTTGATTGCAACGCCAATATCACTTTAGAAAGCTCCGAGAGAGACTTATTTATTGATTTTGTTTCATCCATCCGTTGTGATGTTTTGCCACTTTCCGATCCGGCCAAATCTACGAGATTTAAGTTGCTCGTATATTTCTCTTTTCTCTGCTCGTGCGATGCTGAAACTCTAATTTTGGTTACAGAATGCGATCTAGAACTCCGTTCGTTGCACATCGTGGCGGCTGTTTGCCTATTTCTTTGAGAAATTCCAAGTAATTTAAAAAGTTCGGCAGAATTACTCACCGTTTCCTCTTTCAAGTTTGTTACATATACATCAGAACCTTTGCTGTCAGTCATTTTTATACAATGCTCTTCCTGATCTTTATTGGAATTTAATAGATCGTAAATGTTTTCATTATATATTTCCAAAAATGAAGCGTGGATTGTAAAATCCCAACCCATCTTCTTGAGATTAGGAAGACTCGAGAAGATCATTTCAATAGCACGAGGAATAATACCCATAGAATCTTGATTACTTATTCCCTCCATAGTATAGGTCTTTCCCGAGCCTGTCTGACCATAGGCAAATATGCAAACATTATATCCATCTAATGCGGACTGAATCAAACCAGACACTTCATTGAACACATCAACCTGTGGCGAATTGGGTGGAAAAACTCCATCGAAAGTAAAGGAATGTCTCTGCTTCTTTACAGCACCAGATATACTGTTGATTAACGATTTATCTATTTCCATTGTAGACGAATCGATGACATCTACATTTAACAAAACTTTGGATGATTCCCCAGACAGAGCTGGACGAATTCTGCAAAATACTCTGATGTGTCCTTTAAGATCTTGTATTTCATTTCTCAGACTCTTCTGATTGTCATGCATCAACTCAATTCGGTTTTGCAATTCAATATTCTTTTGTGTCAAGCTTTGTATTTCTGAGAGATCATTGGCATTCTTCATTTCGAGAAGTTCTTTACATTTGTTTAATCTGAGCAAATCGTTACTGTACTTAATGATTTCTTCACTCTGGTTTTTGATATTGATGCTCATTTCATTGCATTTTTGGGTTTCTAAATTATATACCTTTTTATATTTGTCACTCTCAACATTCTTATCCTCTAGATTCTTCTGTACATTCTTCAATTCATCTGTTAAATTGTCGATTTTTTTTGCATATTCCAACTTCTCTTGTTCCACATCATTTCTGTAATTGAGCAACGTAATATTTGCTTCTTCACAAAGAGAACTCAGTTTCGAGCATTTCTCAACTTCTTTCTCGTACAATTGTTTTAAAGAATCATATTCAATTAATTTATTGGAGAATTTGGCATTGGCTATATGAAGGTCTGTAGTTGTATCGCTTAACGATTTTTTAAGCTCTGTTATTTCTCTTTGTAAACCTTCCGTTTCATTAGACAAGTCCAAGGATATTTTCTTCTCAGTAACATAATCATTATTTAGACAATCATATTTAGATTTAAGATTCTCATGATTTGTGGTCAGATTTTCTAATTGTCTCGAAAGAACAGAATTTTTAACGATGATGTTTTCTAGCGACACATTCGCCGTTAGTTGCTCATCGTTAGACTCTTTTAATTTTTCCTGAAGATCTGAGAACTCCGATTTCATAATCTTATGTTTGTCAAGAAGATCATTGAACCGGGCTTTATAATCATACGGAGCGATCTTGGCTGCAGGATTGCATGTCTTGGAAGCAATTTTCATTTGTTTTTGAGGAGGATTTAGATTTGTTGGCGGAGCTGTTCTCTTGATGGCGGATTTTCCTTTTGTGGATCTTTCAATTGACTCTTTGTGGAACACATCCGTATTTAATTCAAGCAATGGGCCACTTTTTATATCAGGTGGAGTTTGTTTCGGAGTGATGAATTTTGGTATATTCACAGATATTGGACCCGGTGTGGCATTCAGAATCGGCAACTTGGAGTTTGGAGTTGGAGTAACAAAAGATCTTGGAATTTTACTCATCTGAAAATTATAAATAATTCATTGATTGGAGGTTGTTAATAAAAATACTGTCAAAACGAAAAAATAATAATAATATGACGGTAAAGCCAAAAATATTGTCTCTAGAGTGTTATGACTGTAGGAAAATTTTCCAGGTGGCTATCGGTAACACTACCACGTTTGTTGGTTCCTCACTCTCAAGCAAGCCATAGTTTAACGATTTTTTTTTTCAGCTTAGTTTTGAAGTAGTTTGTAATGGACGTTTTGTTGGTCACTATAGCATATGCAAAATTAGTGAAGTTGTTTCCAAAGTTGAATATGCTTCAGCAATGATGACTAGGTGGGAAAAATGGTGCGACACTTTCTCAATGGCTAGTCTCATTAACTTATTCCTTTTTTCTTTCAGAGTAACGCTCAACACCACTCTTTCCATAGGGCACGTTGTAACCGTCACAATCAGTTGAATGATTCAGGTTTATACCCTATGTTGGCACTAGCAATATGCGCTGATTGTACATTTGATAGTGGAAATATTGGGATATCTTGAAGTTTTAAATGATGTGGCTATTTGTAAAATAAAAGCTTGAGAAATATATTGCCACAGCTACATAATCAATATGTAACTTGCAAAACGAAGTATTGCTTTGGTCCGTTGTATGACATCTAGCAAATAAATTGAATTATATAAAATGAATAAAGTTTGTAAACAGATCATAAAAATAAGTATAGGAAAAAATGTGTTAGGAATTACCTTGTCAAAATTGTATCTGTATCTCACTTCAATATTTCTTGATGTTACTCTTTTCGATATGCGCTATCATCGATTATTTTAAAGATGTCATTCAGGTCACTGTTTTACCATAAAAATATTAATGTTCCATACTTTCATAAAAATACACAATATTTCAAGTATCTGACGGGATCGGCACCTTTCAAACAAGCGTATTCGTTGAAAATATTCAAACCTCAAATATCAACAAATTTAAATACGTTACCAACATAAGCGGTGAAAACAGCCAAAAAATATTTGAAAGTACTTACAGTTTTGTTTTTATAAATACAGGTCTACTTCCACTACGAATATTAAAAGCCAATCGTAGAATTAGAAAACGCAATATTAAGTCATTTTACCATAAGGATATTCAGAAAAAATAGAGCACCTGTTGTTTCTGTTTTGATTTCTTAACGGAAGTAATATTTAAAGTCTCAACATTGTCAAGCGTTAACACTGCAAAAATAGGTTTAATATTTTTTTGTATTTAAGAAATTACTTGTACAGAAGAAAAAAAAACTACCATCTTTTTATCGAGATTACGTAGGTTTCTACTTAAAAAGAGTTACTCTATATTATAGATACTTATGTAAAATATTGTACTGATTGCTCGTTTCTTCTGCACCGCAGTAAATAATATATGTAAGATGGAAGGTCCAATTCAAATAAATTAACGACACCGCTTCTGCTCAGAGTTTATAGAATGTAAATTGTGTAATGTCAAGTATTTGAGTATTTTTTCCTACAATCCAATATTTAATAGTGGTGGAATCATTTGTTATTTTACTATAAATATAATTACATATTCAATATGTACGTGTTCGGCTTTGATATTACATCATTATACAATTATAATTATTCATCAAACAGCATAATAAAAATGAAAACGCAATAATTGTAATAACACAATCTCCAGAGTATCTGTGCCCAATTCTGTATTTTATCCTATTTTGCTTTTATCCCCATGGCTTTCTCAGTGAGATTATGATCAAAGCCTTTTATTTATTTATTTAACAGTACAATGTACCGAATACAAAAAAAAGAAATAATAAACAAGGAAAAGAAATAATAATACAGAAATAATAAGCAAGATAAATAAATAATAAATTTATATAATACCTTATTCGGTATACATTGATTATTTGTGTTTTAATAGTTGATGCTATCTATTCAATTAATTAATAATGTAGCATTGGGAATAAAATTAAAATGCTCTAATATCGTCTACAATCCTTAGTGAAGGAGGGGGGGTTAAAATGAGTAGCAAGGCTAACAATGTAAAGAATAATATGTGTATTATTAAATGGTCTTCATGCATTTTTATTTATGGAAATATTTTTCCAAAAACGTAATTAAATTAAAGTGTACATGTTTTACACAATATTTTATCATCCACTTCTACGGTATAAACATATTTGAGCAACCAAATAAACATTATACTTTTGTCTCTAACATGATAACTCGAAATTTTCTATACATAAATATTGAGAAATATCATTTACGTTATCACAAACATTCTGTTTCGATAATAGTTCGTTTAATATGTGTATCTTGAAATATGGTAATGTGTTATAAAAAATGGTATCGCATAAGTTTGAGAAATGACATACCGTGTGGATCTATTTATATCTATTACGTGTCTATGTTAATATGGTAAAATTTGTCTATGACGCTTACTGCTGCTCGCTGCTGCTCCTAGGCGGTGTGCTGCTTTGTGCGACGTATATTTCGCGTTTGAGCCCTATTATCCCGTAAATCGTTCGTTGCTGCGTATATTTATTTTCGTGATTGAGATTGAAATGTATACAGAATATTTTCGAATCATGTTTTATTGTTATTTATGTGTCGATGCAAATTAACGTCAAGATAGAGTTGTGTTGTTATAGTGAGGTGCGTTTATCTGTACGCTTGCGCGGCGCGCATTTTGAACTTGTATTTTAAATATTTTCATGACATTCGTGTCGGTGGTCGTTTCTAGAAAATTATGTTTTCCATACTCGTTTTCATAGTTTGCGTTCTTTAATTTTTTATGATGGAAGAACAAGAATCTGAGATTAAAATCGAGAGCGAAGGTACTCCGGGTTCGGAGTGCAAAGAAGAGGAATCGCCAAAGGCAGAAGATCGTGCAGAATTATTAAATTCCACCGATTCTGCAAAAGATGCAGTTCAACTGTCAGACGCGAAGGGGAGTGGGAAAAAAGGCAAGAAGTCGAAACAGAACTGGAAAAATCGTTTTTCCAAACAGAAACAGCAGGATTCTTCGGAGAATAATTTGAGCCGACGACCGTTCCACTTGAACTACAACAAATTCAGAACCGGAAGAAAGAGGACACAAAGCTTTCCCGCCGGATCGAAATTCTTCCTTCCTTACAAGCGGCCTCGTAAAGAATCGTTCATTCCGCCTACGAAGTTTTTATTGGGCGGGAATATTTCGGATCCTTTGAATCTGAACAGCCTCCAAGATGAAGATATCAACAGAGCTATGAATGCTGTTACGCCTAAATCGTCGCCATTGCCCACTCCGCCGCGGCACAAGGCGAAAATAGACGTAATCATACCGCCAGATATTCGGGATCCTCTCAATTTGTTAAACCCACTGGATAGTGTGGAATACGAGAAGCGATTAGAAACGAAAAAATCTCGACGAGGAAGGAAGAGATGCAAATCTAAGCGGCGCTCGCTGGAAGCCGCTAACGCTCCCGTCGGTAGCCCTACACAGACATCACCCGTCAAAGAGAGCTCTACACCGATGGAAGCGCCTTCAATGGAAATGCCGGAGGCTTCCACATCGGAACCTTCTACGAGCGGCGCGGTACCTCCCAAAGATCTCAAATTGGATCTGCACATTGCGCGGGGCCACAAGCGCACCGCCAGCGAATCTGAAGGATCGGCCAAAGGGAAAGATAAGAAAGCCAGGAGGATGGATTTCTTGGACAAAATAGTGAGTCCTGTCATTCCTCAGCCAGGAGCCTGGATGAGGGTGCACCCGCGCGGGGGGGGACATGCGGGGCGCGGGGGGTCCCGAGGACATCAGGGGAAAGCCAGAGCTTCCGTGTCCAAAGCCAACGCTGGTATCAATTATAAGCCCAACACTGTTGAAACTCCTCTGCCTAAGTTCAAGTCTAGCGATGCTAGATATCAGTATGGAAATTATGACAGGTGAGAATATCTCGCTACCTTCAGTCTACATGCTCCAGTAAATTTCTTCCATTCTCGAAATCACACTCCTTTCACTCATTTCTCAACAAACCTTGGCACCTGCATGCCCAGTACCAGGGCTGCACGTCTACTTAACGACCTACGAAATTTGTTTGAATTTAACCATTTCTGCACTCCTCAATTGCTAATATGAATGATGAATTCGATTTTGAATTTATTAATCAGTCTGTAGTATTGCTTTAGGAACAGTTTGGATGCCATTGAGAATAAAAAATATGTTATTTATTACTATTTGAAATCTAAATAATTTTCAGTTTGAATTACTTTATAAGATAAATCAAATTCTGCACATTACATTCTAAATTATAAGCACTGTGAATTAAAAGCACCTAATTTTTATAAAATATCGTATTATAAAACGGCTGAAAACACTATCATCCCAATTCTATCTATGAATTATTATTCATTACTTTGGTTATTTTGCCACTGAGACATTTATGCATTGTTGGTTGCCAACTTGCAAAATCTTGTCCATTCTTGACAAATTTTATTGTGACTCATTGTGCAATCTAGGTACATACATATTGTCTATATTCATTTACAGTTCTTGTAACTATTTTTTTTCTAAATACCATTTATGTTTTATAAGATCTTGGATATCCGGTATGTACTTGTGATGATTTCTGTAAAGTAAGGTTTTGAACTATCCATATTATTTCTTACTTTTTGTATAATTTCGTTCTGCAGGTATTACGGGTACAGGAATCTGGATGCCATGATAGATATTAGACTCAAGGTGTTCGGCTTGAACAGACATCTGTTCAATAATAAGGATATTTTGGATATCGGTTGCAATGTTGGTCATATCTCCATAGCCGTAGCGAGGGACTTGGGGGCCAAGTCTGTAACTGGAATAGACATTGATAAGAACCTCATCGGTATGTATCCACATTTTATCAACATGATATTTATAGTTATGTTTAATGTGAGCGACGGCTTTAATTCCTCTGCACAATATATCACGTTTATTTAATTGTGTACATTGTGGGACAAAGTGCATTTGAGAATTTTATCGGATTTTCTAATTATTAACTTTTCATTTAGGTATTTACCATATTGATAATGTCTAAAGCAGTACTAATTATTTATTTTAGCTCGTGCCAGAAAGAATATTAAGGAACATGTGTTAGTTCCACCGCCTGGAAATACACCTCCAAAGCAAGAAGACAGCACAATAGAGGCCAACGAGGGTATACAGCCGGAAGAGTCAACAGTTAAAGAACTTTGCGTCGAAGATGTTAAAGAGAGTATGGAAACGTCCGAGACCATTCCAGAAAATGTCTCTGATACTGTCATCCAGGAAAATGTTGCTGAGGCGTCCACTAGTAGCGACCCACAAACAAAAGCCATTGTTCATCAACTCTCTCACCGACACACCAAGAAGTTTAAGCGAAACAGGAGGTCCCACCACAAGCATGGTCAGGATGCACCGAAATGCCACTTTCCAATCTCTTGCCCCATTCTCTATGGGCCCCTCGAAGCCATAGGGTACAATTTGGCAGGGAACCAACATGGCTTTCCACATAATATAGTTTTCAAGCAGGTTACTCTTTTTGATATTTTCATAACAATAAATTACTTATTTAAAGGTTAAAAAAATATTACACATAAGACACCACTATCCATAACATTCAGTGCAATTGCACTTGTAAATGCTGTGTAGTAATAGGAGTAAATGAAAATTTGGTTATTCAGTTTTAGCCATGGAACATGGGCAAACCGTTTTCACGTGGCGTACAATACTGAATGGCGGTATTACTCCAGGGCGATACATTATCTACCACTCTTTTCATATTTTTTTTACTCTCGTTTATATATGTTTGTGTTTTGTTGTATTGAATATAATATAGTATTAGAATTTCATTTTATAGCTTTCTAACATAATCTCTACTATGTAACGAGATTTTTATAATCTCACAATATACTCTGCAAAAATACAATATTATTTATTATCTATGATACTTCATTAAAGCGTTCTTGGGGTGATTTGTAATCATGAAACAGCGCTATGTAAATCATCCGATAAATAAATAAATTCATGTATAATTTTGTTGTACAAGGGTAAGCTTATTGCCATAAGGTAATCTCTATCATTTAACTTCAACTTTGTATAATTACATATATGGCATAAACATGAAATGATTATTAACATTTCAATATCTAACATAGATCTAATTTTTAGTTTAAATGAATGTGTAATATGTAGGAAATTTTGTATTAAGTAAATTACATATTGATAATATTCATAATGCACCAGTTTAAAAATTTTTTTTTGCCATGAATTATTACATGATTATATTTTAATTTTCAGGCTAACTATGTGTTAAAAGATGAAAATTTGATAATGGCAGAACCATCTCACTATGACCTGATTTTATGTTTATCTATTACAAAATGGATTCACCTAAACTGGGGAGATGCTGGCCTCAAACTGGCCTTCAAAAGAATGTTTGCTCAGTTGAGGCCAGGAGGAAAACTTATTTTGGAAGCTCAAAATTGGGCAAGTTACAAGAAGAAGAAGAAGCTAACGGTTTGTACAATTATTTTATATATTAAACTGTTCAAATGGTATTATTTTTTTTTCATGGTTTTAATCTTTGTTTTGTCATTTCAGGAAACCATATACAAGAATTTTATGGCGATTGAATTTTTTCCAAACAAATTTCGTGAATATTTATTATCTCCGGAAGTCGGCTTCAGTAAATGCTGCGTGTTGGGAGTTCCTCAGCATCTGAGTAAAGGTTTTCGGAGGCCGATACACTTATTTATCAAAGGGGATTTCACTCCCAGCAAAGTACAGTGGTCTGATACATATGCACCATCATCGCACCACCAAACCGATTCTAATATTGAAAACCAACCAAAAAAAGTGTATGTGAATGCCTTCAGTCCCATTTATAATCCCAGCAATGACTTTTGGGGTACTAACACACCTCTCTATGGAGCGGCAACACCTTATTCACCTCGGTTGGAAAACAATGTGGTTGAAGAATCTCCCTTCTACAATCCACGTAGCGATAGCTATCTGCCTTCGTACACTAGTTCAGGCCAGACCAAAACTGTTTATGCCAGCTTGAGTTCACCGCAGAGTGACTACGGAGGAACGCCTGTGCACGTTTCAGAAGGAGCAATCAACCAGACACCGCATGGGGGGGTTTATGCTACACTACCATCTCCCGCATCCCCTTTCTTGGAACCCTCTCCGGGAAACTCGGGCACTCCCAGTCACCCGTTCACTCCGTCGCACGGTGCCAGTTGTGACGCCCAGCCGAGTCGCAAGGTGTACGCTAGCTTGCATTCCCCCCAGGAGGAGAGCAGCGGCCCGCCCGTGTATTCGCCCAGCGTGGCGCACCCTGCCCGGCGTGCGGCCCCCTGCTACTCTCCCTTGCATACGGGACCCACGTGCACGCTGTTGGATCCCGACAATACCAACAGCAGCGATCTCTCCGAGTACCTGCAGGCTAAGGGATCCTTCGAACATTTCACTCCCGCGACGAGTCCCGCCCGAGAGGCCTGCCCCGTGCAAGAGTCCTCATGTTCCGCGCATCAGAGCCCCAAAGACCAGCCGACTGATGGCGATTAGTGCTTTTCACCTTTAACATTTATCCCTGCAGGTTTTAATGGACGTTGATTTTAGGTGAGAATCAAACTTAGTTTTATATGAACCTTGCACTTTATTCGATAGTTATTTTATGCATACATTATTATAAGTATTGTTAAGTCAAAACTTAGTGCCACATCCTTGGAAAGTTGTCGTCAAAAAATTGTGATATTTATTTGCTGTGTACATATGTATATGAACCCGTATACATGATCCTGCAATGGAATTGATTAGACTACTCTTTTGTCTCATGGCGTGAACATATGTAGGAAATGTTCAAAACATAAAACAGTGTTTTAGTCAGAAAGTCAAGAGAGAGCACATCTGATCAAATTCGTTTTATGGTCTTGTTAGTCTTAGAACGTAGCTTACCCTTTTAATATGTGAATTTTTAGAACTATTTTCGTCCTATCAGAATGTTAATAACACTGAATTTTGATGATTGTTTCCACATATGCACGTACACGCTTTTCAATTGTATCCTTTGTAAATAAACAGATTTTTATGTTTATATAAGTTACTTTGGCGTCAATTTTTCTTAAGAATTTATATTCTGTCACTTATTTATTCTGAATAAACTATTCAACGTAATATCTCTCTTTCTTCTCAGCTGTAATAATTGTGAATATTTAATTTATTTTTTTAAGGTGATGTCAAAATGTATACATCTGTCTTGATTTATTTTTTCATCCATAAGATGATTCAATATCTGTTAATAATATATTCATGTTTTATTGTTATATTATTATAAGAGCAGTTTATTATTTTTTATTATTTTGCAGTCTCTAGAATTTAAATGTGTAAATTCATTGCAGAAATATTAGCTTAAATTATTTAGTTGTTTTGTCGCGGCTTTTGTGAAGGTTGCAAATGTAATAAGGTATTTTAAAAATGTTAATTTTATTGGATATAAAATTATGAAAGATCTCTAAAGATGCAATTATTGCATTATTCCATGCCTACTATTTATAATGATGTTGCACCATTTTAGTCAGTTTCTTCTTTGTTATTAATACTGTACAGACTGCACGGTTCACACAAACTAATGCCACCAAAGGTCACATATTTTTTCTAGAATAATCTTTTTACATAGCATTTTTCAATACAATCTTGAGTTGATTTTTCAAATATGAAATATGTCTGAAAAAATATCTGGTGGCATAAATAGACGCTTTTTCATATTAATATTTAGCATTTCATGCACCTCAGACAAGAAATCATTCCTTAATATTGAATAATTGATTCCAGTATCTCATGTTTGTCTAATTGACTTATTGGTATTGGGTCAAAATATAACACGTGTGATTCAATGTTAGCTAAACGTAAGCAGTAATATTGTTCACGAAAGATGGATTAGAAAATTTGTAATTTCAAATTGATAGATTGCACACGGTTTTGCATATTTATTTATAACAAGAAATTTTTACAATTCGTTCGTCGAAATCTTATAATTTTAGTCACACAAGGATTAGGTTATAATATCATGCAAGTTGGCAATTATTATATTATAGAGGTCCAAAGTTTGATTGGGCTAGTTGCCTCTTGAGTGCCTGCCTACTTAGTAGAGATGGTTGTAAACTAATTTATTGGTGACTTATGAGTACCGATGTAGATTGGATACCTTCATTTGGTTGAAAAAACTCGTGGTCTAGTGGTTAAGACATTTGACTGAAGCGCTAAAGTTCATAGGTTCAAATCCCGTTGAAGTGAAAAATATGCTTAAAAAATGCATAGAAAAAATATATTCACATTTTTTTGGTAGATATTGTACCACTCAGAATCAATATACACCATTCAATATTACACGGCTGTGCAATGAATTTGTTGTTTCATGACTAAAACTGAATAGCCAGGTTTTCATTCTCTCCTACAGCTGCTTAACATTAACATGTGCAACTGCACTGAATGTTACAGGCCCAAATGGATGGTGGTGTCTAGTGTGGTGTACATGAAAAAAAATGGCGCATGATTATTGACATGTACCCCATCGGTCTGTATAGTGTTAATGCACAATACTTTTGTGTGATCTTCTTATAAGACTTTTAATTTAATAATTGCATTGTGTTATTATTTTAGCATTAATTGTCAGCTATTAATTATTAGCTTTTCAGTTTGACAGAAATTTTATTTTGATGTGGGATTATACTTAATTAATCCAATGAACTATGAATCTCGGTTTCATTTTGCATAAGTTACATTCTTCACGTGCATTAATTAAAATATTAACTCCCAGATAAGATTAGCAGTTTACAAATTTGATTAGGGTTTTTGTTTATTTTTTAGTTTAGCGGCAGCATTAGAATATTGATTACAATGTTCAATTATTTTAAATTGCTTGCGAGTAAAAGCCGATTCTTATAAATATGTGTAAATACACTTATACATTTCATAATCAGCTAATTTGATGAAATATGAAGATTTTGCTATAATTTTCACCTTCTTTTTGTTAACTGTATGTTAAGTAAATGAATAATATTTGTGTTCACGAGTTTCTGGCAGCAATTTTGGTAGAGTTCTTATTTTTTTGTTTGGGTTCATATAAAGGGTGTTTCAATAAAAACGCAAGATTTGAATTGGCTGATGTTTTTTACGAGCAGTATGATATGTGGCACTGTTCTGCTGAAACCATATGTGGTCAAAAGCAATATGTATAATATACCAATTGAGGCACAAAAAGCTGCATTATGCTTCACCATACACCCTTCCCTATATTCAAATAAGTGCGGTCCAATTATTCCTCCAGACCACCAAACAGTGACACTTTTTGAATGCATTTCTTTTTAATGAATCTTTCGTGGATATTCTAAGCCTCGAATGTGTCAGTTTTGCCGATTAATGAAGCCATCGAGGTGAAAACGGGCCTCATCACTGAAAATGATTTTGTTGGCAAAATCGACATTCACTTCTGTTTGACGTTTTGTCAGGACGCATTATTCTATCATGTAATGCTCCATGTTTACTAACTTCTATTTGTCAACTTTTGATCCGTCACGTGTCATGATTGTCAAACATGGTGGGCAATTCAAATCTTGCGCTCTTAGAGAAATATCCTATACATAATGGTAATTAATACTTTCTGTGTAAAAAATGGCCAGAATCATTCAATAAAACAAAAAATTTATTCATAAAAAAATATTTTGTCACCTTCGAAATAGGGCTTATTGATGTAATACAACTACACCAGCGTTTAACCTAATCTTCCATACATTTATCATAGGTTTCTTTTGAGGTTTGGCCTTGAGTTTCTTCAATTAATTTTCCTTTATAGCTTTAATGATGTTGGTATCGTGGTTAAGACAAGACACTTGATTAAAAACGCTGGAGGTCCAGGTTCAGATCCCACCGGAGTAGAATAAAATAATTTAAAAGTGCATTTTTCGATTCAGGTTTTAAAAACATCTGTAAAAATGTAAATTCACTCTGAACTGGAAAATAATGGTAGATCTTGTATCGCCCTGGAGCAATACCACCGTTCAGTAAGCCACGTGAAATAGATTTATCCATGTTTCGTGACTAGAACTGAATAAGCAGGTTTTCAATCTCTCCTCCGACTGTTATACAGCATTTAAATGTGCAATTGCACCAAATGTTATGAGACACCACGTCTCATAAATAAAATTTAATTTATATATTCAATTATTTTTTTTATTGTAAGAGTAGCAGAGCACTCAAAAGTATGATTACAAAAACAGCCGATGTCAACACACTAAGTTATGCACTCAAATTACCTAAGTAATTTTGGATACTTTTTTTACACAATGTGATTCCTGATCAACTTTTCCATCTCATTTGATTTTATATCGCTTACAGGATTTGTAATCAGTGCTAAAATGTCAGGAGCATTTTATCCATTGTGATGAATGTGTCAAAATAATATCAAACATTGTTTTTATTTTTAAATAAAAAGTTTAAGACTCAACAAATTTGATTCGATAACATAGTTAAACTACTTCACCCAAATCCTTGAAAAATCTTTATTATGATGGGTCATACATCATATCTTGAATATCCCAAATGAAATAATGTGCTTATTTATTTTAGAATCGTACAATTTATTGCGTTCATCTTTATTTCTGTATATTCAGATATTTAAAAAATTACACTTCCATATTTTTCAGATGAAAATAATTGTATTATTGATTTGAGATCTTTTCCAGTGTGTTACCAAATTTATTATTAATGTAGAGATGGCCTTTATGATTATTAATTAATATAGAGTTTATACAGAAAGATCATTTTTGGTACTTTACCAAATGCATGGCAATCTGAGAGGAAATCAACATGCCAACTTTAATGATACGAACATGTGAGTTATTTAATTCTCATACGATTTTTTAACCTTAGAATATTACTAAATGTCTTATCAGAAAAAAAATACTTATCGAAATAGTCTTATCAGAAAAAATATTCATTTTTAATTTATTTCATATTTACAAACTGTTTCAGTATGCATGTGTCAATAAATTTACTACTGATATTATTCTCGTAACAATACTGGGATCAGTCGCATGTTTTTACCGATTTAAATAAATATTATGAACAATGCATTTTTCGGTATTAAGTACATTTTTGTATAATATATTTTCTATTGTGAAATAAAGATACATGTTTTACAACAAACCATTTTCATTTAACCGTTAGAATGCCGAATGTCGATGATTCGTGTTTTTGTCGAAATTGCCAAATGTCGATTCGTGTTTTTGCAGAACTCTGGAAATCGACACTTGTCTGTTTGTTTCGCACCGTGTCTGGGCCGATCTGTCATACTCAAACGGTGTTATAATTTATTTATAATTATCTTATAAAGGGTAATTACTCATAATTTTCATACAACCTGTTTTATTTTTCGGAAAATCTACCTATCACCCCTCACCCATAAGTTAATAGGTGAAAAGTGAGATTTGACTGATTGTGCTATTAAAGTTGAATATATATACATAAACAAGATTTATATCCTTCCTTGGTTATTGCCACATTTCTGGTATTTGCTGCTTCCCTCACTCTCAAGTGAGGCGTCTTTTGGGTTCAAAGGTACTTTAACAATCTAAATTGTTCGCCAATTGATAGAAGTGCATGGTGAGTAGTTGACACATGCCAAAACTTGTATATAAATGGTATAGGAAATAAACAGCTAATTGAATAAAAATTACGACAACGAAGCAAGAAACTCAATTCTCTTGCAAGTCTGTTGGACGGTACATAATAGACACTCACCCTAGACTGTACTTGACACCCAGTATATACCACTTAAAAATGAAGCAGTAAAATGGAAATTGGATTATGTAGTAAGTAACGTTCAAGCTTTAAACCTCTACAATCAACTATCGAAAATAACCTTTTTCTAGTTCTAAAAATTAGGTGATTTTAATTTTGGGGTTGCTCTTGTTTATGTAGAACCGTGTAGAAAGAGGCTAAAAATATTTGAAGTATTGCTTATGGAGGAGTTTGTAAGGTGCATATGTGTTGATTGTGAATATTTTCAATACGGGCTTGCCTATGCTAAATTCGATTTGTTCGATGGTAATTTTGTGATAGGAGACTTCCATATTTACTGATTGTCAATTATTTAGAAACTAAATAAAACAATACTAAGTAGCTTTGT
>JAPMAF010000155.1:0-12587 GCA_026537445.1 Silvatares holzenthali | reverse complement strand
GGCCTCTCCCTCTTTCTACCAACACATATGCTTCTTTCTGGTTTAGTGAGAGTTAATAATAAAAAATAATAGTTATAGAAAAACCTAAGCCGAAATACTTAATATAATTATTACCTTACTTAATATAATTATTACTATCCATTCCTATCATGTGACTAGTCCACCTTAAATTTTGCATTATCTTGAATTTTATGATTTTTAAATTTTCGTATAAACAGTTTAACTACAAGATGCTATTGTAATAAAAGGACGAGATAAATATTTTACTTATATGAGCTGAAATGCAATCGATACGTGTGAAAAACAATTATTATGACACATGGAATACTTTTGTTAAAGTCTAATTACTCATTAAACCGTAACCCAATTCTAGTCCCGTCAGCTCCGAAGAGCGCCCTGAAAAGGTTATTTACCAGACGGAAACTGGTTTTCTTTATTATAAACATCGGCGAAGAACATTCGTAGACATCGCCACACATCCGCTTGCATGTAGTACGCACATTGAGTACATCAAAATAATATCATTTCTCCGAACAATTTCATCGGTCGCTGCCGCCAAATCCGCGCGTTTGCCCAAAAAAGCTCGACTTTTTGCCGCCGAACCGTTATAAAACTGTTAAAGGTTATTTGTGTACAGAGGAAACCACGGCAATACTCGAATAAAATACCGCGGCCGTGCTAGAAAGTGGTGCGCTTCGTTACGTACAACGTGTTGATGAGCAGGAAATGCGCGAATCTCTGTTTGCTTACTTGCTGATTGTGGTATTTGTGTGGGAAACCAGGACAGGTGATTATTTATCTTTTATTATCACACATCACATACGATGCACGACGCCTTTTATTACTCTCTACTGTCAGTGCAAATATACAAGGAGATGAATTATCGTCTATTAAACTATTGTATTCTCATGCACGTTCTATTGAAATGATTCAATCAATAAATTTATTAATTTGTAAGCTAGGTTCTATTAACACCGTTTTCAGGTACCGTAAGCAAATATGATGATTCTACCGGCTGGCAATTAGATGCAGTTGATGTTCCATACTACGAGGTGCTAGGATGGCCGAATACGGGAAGCGCAGACAAAATAGACGCCAGGAAACGACATGAAAACGATAATCCAATATATTCTTCTGAAAGCGATTATATAGAAAATAATGCATATGAAAATCGTGCCAAGAAGAATAACGAATGTGATATAAACAATGATAATCAGAAACCAAATTGTGTTAAAGCAGTTAATTCACTAACTCATAATAATTATACTAGTGTTAATATAAAACAGGCAATTATTGATGAAAAACTGACAAATACCACGGTCGCCGTTAAACCAAATAATAATAAATCAGTTCCTCCTGTAAAATCGCGGACAGGAACGGTCAAACCGATCGTTACGAGAAATCAAACGTCTACCGTAGTCAGCAGTCAATCGGTAGTGAATTCTAACAAACCAGCGAGTACAACTAAAGCGCCGATTACTCAGGAACCAGGACTATCTCCATGCAAATGCAATTATGGCCAATGTTTGTGTTGCACCGGCCCAGTTTTGGATTTATTCAGGCAAAAAATTTGCATGAAGGTTATTTACACTCCTGAAGATTTCAATTTTGATTATTCCCTTTTATTAAACAATCGTCTCATGTACCAAAATAATATATCGGGTGATTATATATTTATTAATAAAAAAAATGAAATTATTATATTTTGACTACATGTTATATATAATGATATGTTGTAATTCAAGGAAAAAATCCAAGGCCCGCATGCATCGGACTGCCGAGATTGAGCAACATTCGGCTATGCGCAAAATTTTCTAACATATTTTTTGCTGGAAGAAATGTTCACGTGTGCTTGGGTCTACAAGGCACTTGGAGTTCTTATGAACTATTCTCATATAATTTTGACTGCATGAGGTATGTAAATGTGTTATTTTTAAAGTATCGAAATGCCACAAAATTATAGGAAATAATATTGGATGTTTAATAACAAACGTCATATTACTCTAACTCTAACTCTAGGATGGGGTCTCAAGGCATTGCAGTCGTGAAACCCGAAGACGGCGGCGGTATTCTGGTTCCCGGTGGAGTAGACAGTGTCATAGACGCAGGCGGAGATGATATTGAAGACTATGATGAAAATGTTTTTCGTGGTATATTTGGTGACTACGTATGAGACCTCGTATTGTAGATCCTCCAAGATAAATAGTGTGTACATCTTAATACTCGTATAGTTCAATTAAATATCGTTTCCATCATTTTATTATGATGGTTAAATGGTATTTTTTTAAATGACTTCTTGTAATCGTGATTTTATTATGCATTATTCAAAATCCTCAACTATTCCGAACCCTCCAATATTGCTCCTCAATATTCCACAACACCCCACTTATCGATAGAATCGATTATTCCTGGTGGAAGCAGTCCGTATGTGGAATAATCTACCCTAAGAACGGTATAGTCTGAGTTCAATTGTTTAAGTTCAAAATAATCAAACGCCTTCTTTAAAACTCTCAAATAGAATTTCAATCCCCTTTCCCCCTTTGCACTTTAGTTGGTATCATGAGCACTGTTTGTTTTTTGTTTACACTGATATCGTTGTCTATTGTGTAATTTGCAGTTGCTTTTGTTCGTTTTTATGTAAATATTTTTTCAGTGTAGTTATTAACCCTGTGTTATATTTTCTATTATTATCATCATGTTATTAGTATTATAATTTTTTGTTAGTTTATAAGAAGATGATAATACCTTCATAGGATTTTTATACTCGCAAGGGATAAATAAATAAATAAAATATAACATAGTTTGAGTAACGAATTTGTATTTACGGATCATCATTCATTTCTTTAAATCATTTGCAGTTAGTGCGTGAATTTTTGCTCTATAAGTATATCTAGTGTTCCAGACTACATTATTCTAAAAAAATAATATTTTAAAATTATAATCACAACATTAAGCGCTTCCACAGTAGCTGTTACTTTTAAAATTCATTTCAGCATAATTATATGCTTTGACAACCAAAAGGTTCAGAAGTCAAAAACTTGTGGGTTATTACACCGTTTTGTGATATTTTATTTGCCAACGTTTCGGTCCACACTGTAGTGTCTTTCTTCTGGCTGACACATACAGATAGGTTAGTCGTTGACTAACAAAATGTTACAATACGGTTTTATAATCCATAAATCTTTGGCTTGCATTCAGCAATCTTTCACAACACAAATTGTCGAATATCTCCAGTACCACTTATAAGTTTTGTGTTAAAGTCAATGGCCAGTAGTTAATAACTAATTTCCATTCTGAAATGCCCTTATGATTAAAAAATCTGTCAGCTTTTCACATGCATCGTTCGTTGATGATTGATTTATTATTAACAATATTTAATTGGTGTCTCGCCGGTAATTATTACAAATATAGATAAGAAAGGCCATCAATTATACCTAATTCGTAACGAAGAGTTCTAAATCTATTTTACATCATGAATAAAAGTAACATTAATAAGTTATGAGCCAATCGAAATATCATTAAGGCAATCCATTAATGTCAAGCTTAAGAACTTTCATTTTAAATCCTGTTTCTTATACGTTTTACCATATTCTGTAAGAATGATTATTTGAAAATTTAAAACCGTTTAATTGTTTGCTTAAATAAAAAGAAAAATTTTATAAATATTTATATACTTCCTCTAAATAATTACGACTCACTTCACATTTTACCATTCTGGGAGATAAAAAAACGAAACGAGATCGCGAGAGGTATTCTTTAAATGATTCCTGCAGAGAAAACTCAAAAGAGCAAACTGAGGTTGAGAGAATTGACAAATCACATTACATATGTAAGAAACCAGGTAGCAAAAATAAGCTCCATTCGTAGAAGAACATTCAATAAGGGGTTGCTGTAGGTAGTAAGTAGGCAGAAAGAGAGAGAGAACTCGATAAGCAAACCATATATAGTTGATAAAACACAATAAAGGAGAAAAGGGCTATTTTCATTCATTCATTTACGAAACTTTTGTTTTATAATATATGTATATTGTGAATGGAAACAAATATTGAACTGAAAAGTGAATATCACATGACAAATATCTTATGGTTTATAATGATGCCATTAATAATTCTCGTGGCTGTTTCAAAGCAGCGAGAAGAACATAAATAATGGAACCTACTTTTCAAGTCCTTCTGCAATGTACCGCACATATTGCAGAAGCATTCATTGCTTCTTCATACATCGGCTTATCCACTTGTCGGGGTTCAAAGAAACTCTTGCGAATGTCATTGACAATTTCAATTTTATAAAATAAATACAAAGGTTAAAAACTGTGCTTTTCTTGAAATCTTTTTTATTAGCAAGTACTATCTATTAAAGTTGTGTTTCCAATTCTAGTGTTATTTCGTTAAATAGTATAGTTAGGACTATTTAACATTGTTGAGTGGTGAAAATATTTATAGCAATTATTATTCCGAAGCCAAACGATGAAGTTTTTAGAGATTTTAGCAATACTTTCAGTTTGTTTTGTCGGTGGTTCTATTGCTTTTAGCAGAGTTAAATTTGGTAAGTATAAAGTTTGTCTTATTGTAATTTTATATATGAAAAAGTATTTTATTTTGAGTTCAATATAGTATTATTTTATTTAAAGCGCTCCTTTATAATTGCAGTAAATTTAGAACCGCCACGAGCTGTAAAGCAATTAGGTGAAGAAATTAAAAAAACAGCCATGGTGTACGATGATCCTTCGGATATATCAATATATTACAGTGTTATAGATAATCATGTAAGTTCAAATTCCTATACTGAAATAAAAAAAATAAGGGTAAACAATGAGTGTACGTAAATAGAAAATTGTACTAATTCTAGACAATTAAAGATATGATGCCTAGACCTTGGATAAGACCGGGTCAATCATTAAGACTTCCTTTTATTGGAGAGCCATGTGCTTGCTCTGGTCTACAATGCGGATGCTGTGCTGGAGTAAAAATCGCCCAGATTAATATAGACTATCAAGGTAAAAATTAAATATTAATTACATTATTTTAGTAAGATAATTTGTGAAACATGCCGTTCATCTGGCGGTTTTCAATTTCAGTTTGTGCTAATTTGACATACGACCCGCAACAATTTGCCCTTCTTTTGGATGTCACAATTAATGGTAACGTTGTACTACACAACGTGTATTCGGGTAAGTGATTTGCTTAACAAATAGATATTATTAATTTATTAACGATTTATATCTTTTATTTTCTTACAAAATTATTTTATTTAATATGTACTTGCAGCCAGAAATCCACCACCATTTTGTATACCTGTGGTCATAAGTGGTATTCCCACCGGCATAGATTTCTGTATCAAGTTATACGATATTTATTTACCTGGAAATAAGATTCACGTGTGCATCGATTTTGAAACCAGGATTGCTTCTGCGCCGGTTTTGGTAATCCATACTTCATGTTTATTCAAATTAAATTGTATTATTTTCTTAATTAACTTTGTCAAATTTACAGGTATTACACTTTGATTGCGTATTATTAGGGTTTGACGGAATTGCATTCGTCAAACCGGATGATTCACCATCTATGGCTGCACCCTTAGAAATCGATGATGGAATGTCTCCTACAACGGCTAATGTCATTTATGACGAGGTCTTCGAAATGAATTCCCCGATGATGGAAAAGACAACGTTGAATCCACATCAACATGCAGCAACTAAACCAGATGGTCTTTATATGTATACAGATGACAAAATGACAACGGGAATACCATTATCAGAAAGCAGTTTAATTGTTAACACTCTTAGTGGAATCAATGAAGCCGTAGCAATGATTAAAATTAATGTGACCACAACTCCAAGAGCTCTGGAATATAATGCAATGAATGTGAACACTGACATTATTAATAGAGCGACCACAGTAACCAAAGTCGTAGATATAACTACAACCGTAAAATCTACACCGGAAGAAACGACAAAACGTAATGGGGTCAATAACATACGACCTATTGAAATGAATGTTTCTAATAATGGTATGTTAGCAGCTATTATCTCTGCAGACTTAATGCAGGATATATCTGCATACAAGATGCCAGATAATAAGAACACCGTTGAAAGCATGCTAGCTTTTGAACCACAAAAAATGGTGAAAAGGACAAAGAAACATTGAATGGCTAATATATATTAATTGGTTAGAATATTTCATACAAAACTAATAAATTTATTATTATTAATAATAATAATAATAATATGCATTTATATAGAGCCATTTCGTAGTCATAGTCCACCACAACCATGTTTGAGTTAACATAATAAGGCATTTAAATAGGGCATGTGAGAGTAATGGTTTATTTATTGTGTGTTATATAAAATACGTGTGTTATATGAAGTATGTTTGTTTGTATTTTTTGACTAATATATACCTATATGTATTTTCAACATACTGATGGTTTTGTATTTTGTATTTCAAGAAGTATCAAATGTTAGATATCCTCAACGTCAAAAATATAAACCCTTATCTTTAAATTTATATTATGCCCCCAACATTAAGGGTTAAACAGTTAATGTATGATCCCTTCTTAAATATAGTTTTGATGTTATTAAATCTGATTATAGGAATCACAAACATTATGCTAATGATTGGATAATTTATATTGAGCTATTTCGTCATTCAAATCACTCCAAGAGTGATTACTATATTAAAAATTAAACATGAAAAGGAGAAACGAATGGAATAGATTTAGTATGGGTCTATCTGTTTAAGAGAACACAAAAAAACATATTTTATCTTTGGTGTGTTTATTTTTCACTACTTTTTACTGTATAACAATAATGAAGTATATAATTTAGTTTTGGTATGCAATTTGACATAATTTATGATAATTTAAAAAAACAAATAACATAAGTCAATGTTAAATTATATTTAAAATATGAAAAAATATATTGACAAAAATATAACACATTTATGTATGTATGTATAATTTTTTTAAATTAAAACAATGTCGGAAATAAAATAATAGCTTAAATAATATAATGTCGTATTCATAGTGACTTTGACATGTCATCCAATTGGCGCTTTTTATATGATGTGTAGCTAATGAAGAGTAAATATATATATAAAATGCAGAATATCTTTTAGAATAAAGTTGTCTTTTCACAAATTTTTTTGTTAAAAAAATATTTTTTTATTATTATGTTTAAGTGGTAATGAAAAATCTGTCAAAAATAGATCTCGGTCATTGGTATTTGTTTTGTCATTTTTATACATTTATTTTTGTTAATTGATTCCCGTCACATAGCAAAAATAGATGACACAGATACAAAAGTGACATAAGAATACCTACGTAAAATATTTTTCTTATTTCGTGCTGCGAATCGAAGTAATTTTTTTATATGGCAGCACTATGGCGAAAAATTCAGCAGTGGAACTGTCAGTTTATTAGTGTTTTGGCGTGATCTGTCTGGTTTATGAAAGTGATCTTGAAAATCTCAAAATGGAGCAGGAAGATAACAATTTTGATTATTGTGATAACGATGGGTAAGTAAAAAGGGATATTAAAGGTATTTTTTGTGCTTACCTTCTCTATATTTGACCGCCCTTTTGTGTATCGATCTATTGAGATTTACATGTTTGCACACATTTTTCTTATCATTTTTTTCAAATATAAAATATTCTTGCAATTATTTTGTGCTTAAAATATATACATCTTCATGTTTTCTCAATAGTTTCACTCAGTTATTATCCCATTACATTTTAGGATAATGGATCCTTTGCCTGCATCTCCAGAAGTAAATTATAATTGGGTTGAAATAACTGAAGATTTCATGACCAGCATTAAAGGTGAGTTAAGTTGGTTATTAAAACATTACATCTCTGTAGCATACACTGACGCAACTATATTATTTTAATTTTTAAATTATTTCTTTCATTTGCTAAATTTACTTTTGTTCCGTTTACTCATTTATAAAAATAAGTTTCAATATTTCAGATTTGGAATTAGGAGAATTACTTCATGATGGTTTATTTGGATTATTCGAAGCTATGTCTGCTATTGAAATGATGGACCCTAAAATGGATGCTGGTATGCATTGCAATAGGGGGACGACAAAGCCATTAACTTTTCAGCAGGCAGTGCAGGTATTTATAATAAAATCTCATTTGAATATATACCATTGCACGAAGAAAGGTTTATCTTTGAAGGGATCATTTTATTTGGCAAATTAAATTAAACTATTGCCTACAATTTAAGTGTAGTCGCTTCTGATATCACATAGTCGTACATCACATAGTAGTACAATAATATCTAGTAACTGACTACGATAGTTCATTATTGTACTAGGCAATTGTATAAATTTACAATGTGATTTCTGATTTAAAATTGTTGCCAGATATTAAACTGTTATCATTTAATACAATGATGTACATTTGTAGTTAAAAAGCACATTTTATTTATTTATTTATTGGATGATTTATATAGCGCTGTTTCGTGATTACAAATCACCCCAAGTGCGCTTAAATTTGTCCAATTATTGGTAATCTTGCATAGTATGGTAATTCTAAGAAATTATCAAACATTGCTATGCTTATATTTTCTGGCATCGTGATGATCAGGACCATTCCTAAGTATGATTGTGGGATAGTAAGGTAACAATTTTTCAATTAATTTAATTTCTATGATATTTAATATTAACTATGGTAAAAGAATTATAATAGAATATAACGAATGAAATAAAATTATAAAAATTCATAGCAACTATAAAAATGAAATGCGTGATTTTAGAGCAATAATGTTATCAATTATTTTTATACTAAATCAGCTTAGTATAATCATTAACATAAGTCTTAAACATTATTTATACCTTCTTATGTAGCTGTATCTACATTTGGACAGGTATTTATCTGTCAGCTGCTTAAGATATGAGTGTCAAAAATAAAGGGAAAGCGTTGTACTGTGTTTTCTTAGTATTTTTATTCATTTTATACATTTCTTTTATTTGATACCTTTTTGATTATTTGTGTTTTAGGCTGGAAAATTAAAGCTCGATAACCTTAGTCCTTCTGAGGTAATTGGTGTCATTGATGCCACATACTCCTGCATAGTCTCTTGGTTAGAGGGTCATTCTCTGGCCCAAACAGTCTTCACAAATCTTTATTTGCATCAGCCGCAGGCAATTGGTGATAAAACTCTCAAGGCATATTGTATAGCTGTATATAAAATTTTAGATTTGATTAGAGAATATATTAACATGTAAGTAGGTATATATGAATTATTATGAATAATTAGATTATTGGGGTTTGAAATGGTTAAAATAAGTATGTTAAATTATTCTTTGGATCTACAGTGCACAGGTGTTTGAAGAAGAGGATTTCCAACCTATGGGTTATGGATATCGATTGGGTTCTAATCCTCAAAGTGGAGGCGCCTACGATGTCAGTGCTGAGATCACTGAGCAAAAATGCATCACAATGTTGAGAGAACAAGAAGATGATTTGCACAGAAGGTCTAGAAATAATCCTCAAGAGGTAAACTGACTGACTATGTAGTAGTCTATTACATAATCTAATATTCTATTAATACTAATATTAATTATTTCTGTTTTAGGGAGAAGCATTGATCGGTCTATTTGCAAGGATCAAATTTACCCGAATGTTTTATCAAACTTTGACACTGATTATGAAGAAAGACCAACAATCTATGAATGACTGTGTCAGACTACTGGCAGGCTGTTCTGAAATGATGATCATTATCCACAAAACGGTTGGCAAAGGAACACAACCAGATGAGAAATGTAAGAGTGTGCTGAATATGTATCCATTTTTATAATCTTATTTTAAATTTTTTTTTATATTTATGAATTATCATTGTAGCCGACATGCCGAATCCGATGGGTTTTGAACCTCTAGTAAATCAACGCCTTCTCCCACCAACGTTTCCCAGATACACTCGAATAAAACCTCGCACAGAAGCACTGCAATATTTTGATGATCTGATATCAAAGTTGCGCCATGCAATGAAAATTACATCAATTACGTCATTCCACAGCGTTTTAGTGAGATTTTTTTAAAAATATAATTTTAAATAATAATATAGTGGAATAACATTACTATTCAAAATGGAAAGTATAATGTGGTTATTATTATTTTTTATTAGGATTTTTTCATGGAATTTAGCAAAGGGCAACCATGTATATTATCTCGATCCGCACTACAATTACTATATTTGGGGGGGACAGGAGGAAACTCTCCAGGTGTTGGAGTTCCTGATGCTCTTCGAGAGGCTGTTAAATCATTTATAAGCCCACCCGCATTTGTCCCACGTTATCAGATCTTAAATAATCCTCAGGTTTCGTATTACTATCTATTTATTAAATGTATATAAATTTGTTATTCTTTTATTTCTGTGTTTATAATGTGATCACTGTATTAAAAATTTTAAAGCCTTATTATTTTATATTAACTCACGTTTTTGGATAATAATATACATATATTTATTCATTGCAGGCTCGAGAATATTTAGACACATTTTTAAATCGTTGTGCAAGACCATTTACAGCATTATTGCAGGTATGTGGTCACAATCGAGCGAGGCAAAGAGACAAGCTTGCTCATTTGCTTGATGATTTTGCTGTTCTTCAGGAAGAAGTAAGACTATACATTTTTTATACATACTCTTATATTTAGCTGTTTGTTGTGTTACATAAATATTGTTTATTTTCAATTTTTTTAGGCAGAGAATATAGATGGATTTTTTTTTACTTTGGGTTACAATTCAGAACCTCCTAGACGACATTCACCATGTTTTACAACCTGGATATTATATCACGTCTTGAGGATAATGATAATGTACATTCTCTCTGGATTAGAATTGGAACTTTATAGTGTTCATGAATATCATTATATATTTTGGTAAGTTTTGATGGTTTGTTTTTTATATCAGTGATCGAATCAAGTAATAATTCAAAAATTGTTTTCTACATACGATATCTCCTTCTCTTAATTTATGTGGGACTAAATATTCTAATTTTTGAAACTTCTATGACTTTGGAAACACATTGTTGGGTAGCATTTAATACAGGAGTCAATTCCAAACTTGGCACAGATCATCATCTAGTAATGTTTCTAATTTTTCATTTACCAATTTTTAAACTATCTGAATCATTACAAGTTATATCCCATGAAGCATGTTCATAAATTTTTACAAGTAAAATACACTAATCTTTACGATAAAATCATGAAATGAAACTTTGGGTAAATGCTGCTGTTTCAGAAAAACTTTGCATTTTTCGATGACTGAAAAATATAAAACAACAGTTACATATTAATCAGTAATTTTTGCTGCCAAAGACTTTGAATACATGGATTGCCAGATTCAATTCATATGTGGTTTACTAGCATCTTATATATTAGGAAAACAGTGAACTCAATTTGTACACTCAATATGTTTTGATTGTATTTTTTTCTCATATTTTATTCATAATTAACCTTTTGACCACAAACATATTCCCATAGCATTAAAAAAACGGCACCTTGACCATAAGCGTATCACTAAGGTGATGGATTAGTATGAACATCATTAAAAATTATGTTTGTATCTTACTTTGCTGAGGTCAAAGAGTTAATATTATATTTTACTGTGGAATTATCTAAATATTATATGTATTTATTGTTGTATTTAGGTATCTTTATGAATATTTGTATTGCTGGCTTACAAACACTCTAAGTCGTGCAGAAGCTATAGTGGCTGGGCAAGAAGCCTCTGCCCCTGCTACACCCGCTGGTTCCGGTGGCTCTGGCGGCCGAAGGGGAGGACGTCCTACAAAGCAAAAGAAAAGGCCAACTCCACGGCCCGCCCAGAAGGAGACTCTTATGTGCCAAATCATGACAAACATGTGTGGAGGATATTATAAGGTATGTGTGTACTATTAGTATTATGAAAAGTACCATTTATTTTTAATATAATTTAAATAATATTCAAAACATACAGGTGGTCCTCGACTCTTGTACATTCTGCTTTTGCTGTTTGGTATATTCTTTAAAAATAAGTTTTTATTTGATGATTTCAGAGCTGTGTGCGAAAATTAAGTATGTTCAAAATTGTGGAATATATCTTCAAAGATCATTTCCAAAATACATAGCATAGTAATAAATGAAAGGGAAGGTCTTTCGTCATCTTGGAATGATGATCAATATCAAAAAGATGCTCCCTAACATGTTCAATTATTCAAGCAAAAGTTCTTAGTTTGTATGGAGATTGTTAGATTTTAAAGCGGGCTAATTATAATATTTTTTACATTGCTCTACTTTTACATTTAACATTTGTACATATATTCTGGAACCAATTAGTTGTGAAATCTAGGGCCGTCTGTGATTACATTTAAAAATATAAGCCTGTATTTCATATTCAAAAATTGAGAACTGAGGTTGAGTCAGGTTGGGAATCTCAAAAACAGTGACTAAATATGATAATAAACTATTGCCTGATTATTCCCTGTATATCCAAATAAGCAGCGCCTTTAAGGTGATATTCTCATGAAATCGGCAAGTTATCCACGTTAATAATAATAATAATAAATAATTCAGTTATATGAGCTATTAATATATGTTTATATA
>JAPMAF010000153.1:0-18006 GCA_026537445.1 Silvatares holzenthali | reverse complement strand
CACATAAAAATAATACAATATAATCAACATTATTTATTTTAAACCTGTAAAGAGTGGTAGAACTAATCAAAACTTCTCATATTATCACTACATTAGCATGTGCAATCGCACAAATTTTATGGATATAGAACGATGGTAATTTGGATGTAAAAAAAATACATTACAATGTTATTATCTGCCGCATTACACAATAGTAGTAACAAAGGGACTGGTGCAGAGAGAGAGAGAGCGTCACTAAATATTGAATTAACCAGCATAGAGAAATCAACTAGGGAACTAGTACTCTGTTTATTTCATGTATGTGACTGGACGATCTCTGTCCGATTATGTTCTTCAATCTGCTGTACGTTGCTGTTTTAGGATTGACAGCCAATATTTCCTTGACATTATTAAAACACTTCGTTGTCTGTAGATATGCCTAGCTCATTGCCATTTAAGATGTGCAATTGAGAAAGTCATATTGACCACTTTGATTCTCCTGGGTCTTGTAAGATATACGGCCCAGCAGTGATACACCAAGCATCAATTGTCCATATTCCTGCAGTGTATGTAGAAATGTCATAGTGTGGTTTTAAGACACTCGAATCATTCATTCAATTTTCACAAGTTGCCCTTTCTAGCTGAATGCGTCTTGCGATCTCTTTTGATTGGTGTCGCATCCGATTATCAATACGCGGTATAACGTTTTCTTTGCTTAATATTGGCCTTGTCCAATACCTCGAACAACATTTTTACCTGCTGGCCCGCACGACCAGGTGACACGCGCCGTGGGTTATGTCGGTTTGATTATTGTACGGAAACCCGAGCAGATGTTTGATGAAAAGGTTTTTTTTGTACCTTAAAGGTATTGCACAGCATGGAGATTCCGCCAAATTGATAATTGTAGCGGTTACCAGTTGTTTGCAGGGAGTTTTTTTTGAGATAACAAAAAATAGGCTATATTCGACACATCTTTAGGATATTTCAAAGATTTTTTTTTAAGCGAGGGGGGTTGCAATAAAATGTTATATTGTACTTATAATACGCACATGAATTTATTTTAAAGTTGTGTGTGTACAGGTAAAAAAATAACACATGCCTTTATGTAGATATATAATCATAATATACTCAACAATGTAATGAGTTATTTTGATGGGATAGCAGAATAAAGTCTGAACTTTCAAGATGGTTTAGACATGTTGAGTAAATGGCGAATGAAATACTAATATAACGGATCTGTAGTGCGAATTTAATTAAGAGGACAGTACAGGGAAGGTCTCGGAAAACTGAATTTCTTAATGGAGGCAATGTGAGGAGACTCAACAACCGTCGTGCGTGTATGACGAGATGTATGAATGTGGAGAGGGTAAGAAGTTTGTGCGTCAGGATAGAGACAGATGGTCTCTCTGTTGATCCCTATTGAGATTTGGTGTTATGTACTTTGATAGGTTAATGAGGAAATCCACCACGATTTTTTAGTTGCCATATATTCACAGATGCTTGGTTGTATCCTGATTCTAAAAGGTTCAATTATCGCCATGTTATAAATAACAGTAAATATTATATAAATAGAATTATAAGGGAACGTGATCTAGTAAAGGAATCCACAATTAGAAATATTTTACATTTCCTTGGGTAACTTTGTGGTTCTTATGAAAAAAAATCATGAACCTCAATTCCTAAAATGAGAAAATTTTGGAAAGAAATATGAAGGAATAAAAACGTAAATTATTGTAACAAGAAATCTGCAACACATTGCGTTTGCACTCTATGTGTGTTTACCAATGCAAATGGCAAATGCGAGTCCTAATTCAATCTGCAATTTTTTTACGATTTTATTTTCATTCTACTGCCGTGGAATGACGAGATGTATTCATTATAGTAATGTGCACTTTGAGCAAGCCACCGTTTCATGTTTTTTTTTGTAGCGTTTGAAATTAAAAGTTGAACTGTAAAACAGGTTCTTAATAATTGCAATATCAGCGCTTATCGCGATTTCCTAATTGTTAGGTTTCATTGGACGCAGAGTTTATTGAAAATGAAAGGAATTTAAAGGTGCGTAATATTATTCTGACAAAAAATATGATTCGATCTAATAAGAAATATTATTTAATATAAGTTAGTGCGTTTTGCGTGGCATAATCTATAGCGAATGCGCTTCTCGTGCAAGAGCATTAAGATAATATTATTAGTTGGTAGTTTGCATAGCCGCGAGCTATCGAAGCGACGCTAAGGTTAGTAACGTAAGCCTGTCAACAAATTCTACACATTATTATCGAAAGATTTCAATATGAAACTTTAAACTTGTTGCAAACCTTAAACATTTGCATTAAATAGAATAATATATCTGAATCTTTAGTAACCAAGTTAAATGCAATATTATAATATATTGCTAGCTGTTGATGAATAAGCAGTTATTCCAACACTGATGATAATATATTTAGCATAATATATTCTCAGTTAAATAGCGCAGAAAACTTGAATTAACCAGTTATTCTTAAAAAAATATTACAAATTACGATTTGAACTAGAAAAAAAATACATTCATGATGTGGTTCAAAGGTGAGATAGATTGAAGTAATGTAATAAAATTGGAACTCCAAGCTTTAGAAATATAACGATTCTCACGGAGGATTAATAATTTAATGTGATAAGATTCAATACTGTTAGCTGTATTATCGTTAATAATCAAATACCCGAATCAAACATAATTACCATTTGTCGAAATCACCAGAAACGAAAAAATGCCATAGCGATTTTTCACTCTACCGGTTAATAATACATACTCGTAATAGATATTGAATCTAAATTACTCAGTAAAACTTGCAATTAGTAAAAAGCATAAAATGTATTAAATATTTAGGAAAAAAACAGTTATTCATTGTTTTGAACCGTTTAATTACTTCGAGGAATTTATTTAACCAAGAAATTTGTTCGACAAAAAGAGAACAAAAAGAGTTGTTCCCAAAGAACTTTGGGAAGTCACATTACAGTAGTCGTTGTGTTGCCGGTTATAAGCAGTAAAATGTCGTGTTATAAGCAACAATCGACGACATATCGGTCAACGAATCCGGGTTCTTTGCTGACAGATTCCGTAGTTGTGTGAATATGCGGATGAAGTGATACTGTTAGGATCAATAGACTGTCAGTAGTGCATATCTGTGATGGCAAACAATCGTAGGAACTAACTCAGATATATTACATTCTTTGGAGTAAAAGAAGCGATGCCAACGATCAGACAAGCGAATCAATATTTCACTTTAACATTCAAAGCGGGAATAATAATTCAATAATGGCAATTATTACATATAACTTAATAGAAAACGTGAAGTCTATAAATGGTCGACCGATTGCGTAAATCGTAAACGAATACTTAACGACGAACGACTCCATTTTAAACATAAATCGTGCGTGTGTCCGAAATGCAACGAATTTATCTTTACACCGAATCTACAGCACTAGTTTAAATTTTCGGTTTTGATACACTTCTGCTGACAAATAGTCCCCCTTCTTCGGGTGCACGAGCATGTATCTCGCGGAGTCACGCTACTGCCTATGAGCCTATGCCTAACGATCTGTGATTTAATTTGACGATTATGAGACGAAGGGAAACTTACAGTACATAAATCATTGTTACACAACGAATGCTCGTAAAACTCAATAAAACGTCGCATGACTCGACAGCGGGAGCATTGATCTGTTTAATCGAATTAGACAATCGGAATTCCCGATGCAACGACACTCGTTACCTACAACACAGCCGACATCGTATTCCGCCGCTGCACCGAATCTTCCCGTACAATGAATTCGGGCGTGATCCGAACTAACTAACTCGAGCACGATTGCCGAGGAGATTGTGAATATAATAATTATTTACCATGACAAAGATAAATCGTATTACGTAAGTAGCGCGAAGAGGAAAGGGATCCTGGTAATGGATTGTTTGTTTATAGTATTGACTGATCGCTTTACAAAAGAAAGCGCACGCGATACCACCTACATGCACAAACAGACGAATGACGAAGCAACAGTTTGAAAGCGTAATATCGGATCTCCTTTCTGTTGCACTCGGGAGTTCAACGCACCAAACTCTAGAGGCTGGGGATGGAGGGTCCGCGAAGCAAACAATAGAGGCTATCCCGAGCATACCTTTCGTTACCTTCGGAAAGAGCAAACAAAAAATAAACTGGACCGCGTCTGACCAGCGCGTTACCTACATATTATACCTAAACTTGTCGGGCCGCTTTTAGAGTATAATAGTGTTCTGGAACCTTCAGCGAGGATGACAGGGCACGTGGATGGCGGACTTTGTAGTTCGTAGGAATTCCGATTCCTGTTTTCTTATACATATTGGAATTCCCATTATCCAAATGCCGTTTGGTTATCAGTTTTTATTCCATTCAATAAATGATTGAGAGTGCCATCTAAGTACTTAAAAACGAAGAACGTCAACTCCATTACACTATAATGGAAGTACTACGTAACTAATACATCAAAAAGATAATATAAAGAACGTTGATTATATGATAGATAGTCAATATAAATAACGTCTTATCATTAAGTCGAGTAAATCAGTCACGCAAGTTACTAGACATACTGGCACCCACCGAAATAACAATCGTATAATATAGTAATATTTTATTGTATTAAGAGTGCAAAGTCAATTTACATCCTCATTTACACAGACACAAAAAGTAGTGTCTTCTTCCTTTGTAAACGAGTTTTTATTTAATAAGCCAACGTAGTCAAGGTATCCGCTTACTCCTAAAATGGAAGTGAACTGCGGAGGCGTTATTACTTAATGGGCAGTGGTCATTATTGGAACACTAGGATGTCATATCATAGTGGAAGTTTATCGTTTTCCATAGTAGATACAACCGTGCTACTCGTGCAGTTGATTCGAGAAAACATTTTTTTTAAAAATATAAGTGTAATGTGGATGCACCATTTGCCCTCAAATAAATGATGCATCAAATGGTATCACTGAGAATGTACGCATAAATAAAATTGAAATTTTACGAGTCGAATTCATCGACAATCTGCAGACTCGTTTTTCTACTAGCTTTCAAATTAAATATTTGCATTTATCGTAAAATCAGCACATTTATTTTTATTGGTGAATAAAATGTTTGCGATAAATTTCACATCGATCTATGAATGTCACATTTTATTTATTATGAAACTATGTTAATTCTGATAAAATGTTTCACAATTCCTATATAATTCAATAAGAAAAAAAATATATTAACCTTATATTGAATAACGTCAAATGTTATTCGATATCTGTAGTTTAATAATCAGAAGATAGAAAATGTATGATATACTGGTGTAAATTTTCTGCCAGCACCTAAGTTGATATTTTTGCAGATACCTCATGGTCCGTCCATCGCACCATATAAAGAATAGATACACAGTGATATATACTACTGGTCGGCGATAATTTGTATTACGTAATGACATGTGTGTGGGAAACTGTTAAGGCTCCAAATAATACATAAAACATTGTTATTCACAGTAACAATACTAATCAATTAAAACTCGAATCATGTTATTTATGGGGCTTCTGTTTCTATGTATTAAGCACACTTAATAAAATTCAATAATCGTATAATGATATAAAGTAAATTGCTTGTGCTGTATAAATAATAAAAAAATCCAGGTGTGTTTCAAATATTCTATGGTGCCAATTATGATTTTAATAATATTGGAAGATCATAACAGGGCTTGTACAATTACTTTGGAGTTGTTTGACAATGACATCATGTTTTAAAGTTACCGGTGACACCTTACATCAATGTTGCGTTTCAAAATCAAGTGTTTAAGTGTGTAAAGAAGGGACCCGACACATACATTTCATAATATTTCTTCAAGGTATTTCGCTAGAGATATTTTAAAGCACTTATCACAGGTAATAATGGAAAATGGATAGTTTGGATACAATTATTATAATGCCAGGTGTATTTTATGGTCTATAGAATCTATGTTCCGTCATTCCTTGATAGAGGTCGAGCAGAACGCTAACGCTGAGGCATACGAGTAAATAGCTTACAGGTTACAAATACTCGATACAGATATCAATCATAATAATTGCTCATTCATCGGAACTAACATAGAGAGTAGACCGAACGATACAAATGTTAAGCAAAATTAAAATACATATAATGAGCATGGGAAACCTAAGAACGGTATGAGAACAATTGTTGCTATCGGCGATGTTATTTTTTAAAAGAGGTGATACAATTACTTACAATGGTGACCTAACTAAATGCATGTTGTTATTTTGATAATTGGTCTCAATCTTAGGCTTTTTAAAGAGACAACTTATCTGAAATTGATAACAATAATCTTGGCATATAATTAATAACGGTTACATTTAAATAAACGTGTCGTACAGCCAAATTAAGCGATGACGCTTCGTAACTACAGCTTTATCAATAGTGTTACATAATTGAACATGTTTTGCGAAGGTTATTAGCGTCGTCAATAACAAATATTTAAATCATTATTTGCATACAGTTTTAAATGTTTTACGATCTGACAGATTTCTCTGGTGGAGTTGGATCTCTACCATATTTATGACGATCGCGTCGTTTGGCAACTTTGTATAATCATTTGTTAAAAGATATAAATTGGTATTTTTATCTCAAAGCGGCTCAATAATTTGAACGTTATCGTATTGAAATGATTCATAATGTCCAAGCTGATCCAGATAGCATATAAGGATTTCTTCAAAAAACCTTCTTCATCATTACTCCGCCTTTGTCATTGATCGTTCCAATAGTCAAGTTCTTTTAAGGAAGCGTCACATAAGGAGTTGTTCATTTATCATATCAACGTGTTTGTTTCAAGAGAGACGCTTTTAATTGACTAGTATTTAACTCGACAGTGGTGTTTAAATGTGATACAAGATTGAATACATTCGGGAACACTGATCGTGGAGGGTTCACATAAAAAATATGTAGACACGCTCATACGCGAAATACGGCTGAATGTTTAGGTCATTGTGTCGAGCGCCCACACGAAACGTATTGTTTTCGTTTCGCATTGTCAAATAATGAGACTCCGTCTGGTGAGATTTGGAGTGTATTATGACAGCCCAGCCCCAGTCTACCCCGCGCCGAGGTTCGCGCCGAGCGAGATGCGTCGTCAAAGGAATGAGTTTACTAAGAGAGAATGTTTGTTCTGCAAACGAGTCATTTGCATAAACAAACCGAGACTCGAGCCTTCGAGTGACTTTGTCGTCTATTATTAAATACAGGTGGCAACGGAATACTCGAGTAAAAATAATACAAATTACCACCGCGTAATACGTTGACATTGTTGATCAAACTGACAAAAATATGCAAATGGATACTGAAGCAATCTCATCTCGTAATCTATTTTACGTCAAGCACCATCCAACCCGGCGAACGGTATTACTTAACCTATGAGCTGAGGGTAATAGCGCCCCCGCACTCGAATATACAATAGTAATATGGCACGAGGGGAAATGAGATGGTTTTTATCTTCACGATATTGTAATGTCGGCTTATTATTTTTTATTGGTATAGCCTAAAGGCTCAGTTTGATATCTAGAGGCGCCATATTAATATATTTATTCTGGAACCCGTTGTCACTTTTCCGGCGCGCTCATTTTAGGAAGAATGCGCTTCGGAATCCACGGATAGAGGCATCTCTCTCTCCACTGGCTCGCTTACATCGGGCGAAGCAACTAAATTGACGATTATAATTAAGCGGCAAGTATGACACAAGATAAATAAACCAATCACCGTCTCGTGCGCGCCAACAGATGTGTCAGATGATTGTAAAATGGGCCGCGGTGGCATCATACCCGATTTGGTCCGGCAGAGGGGAGATCGCAAGTTAATACAGCAGCGATGAAAGAGATCAATTCTAGCGAAACAGCATAGCACACCTGCTTTCTTTTTCTAACTTTTTGAAAATAAGGATAACTGCGTGAAATAAACTCGATACGGCAAATGAAATGAAACTGACTACCGTAATTTTCAAAGGTTTATTTGTATTTCCATTGACGCTATTGACAGTTTGGTGTCGTTATCTTGAAAAAAATTGAAAACTTGTCCACCTTGCACGGTTTGGCTGTCTGAACCCTGTGTTCGCTAATGTTGGCTTATTTCTCGACGTTTAAATTAACTCTATACCCCGCAACATAGGCCGCCACTCATGTGCCACATACACCCAACGCGGTTTGACGTCCATTTATCTAGTTTAACGAACGAGTAGCGACTCGAACGGAGTTTATTGTTAACAAGCGGTATACCCCCATAAAGTGCAGATCGGAAAAATTTAGGCGCTTTAATCAAAGCGCAATTCATCTCACTAACGAAATAAATAGAAAGGAACCGAATGATCAATCAATATATACGGTCCGGTCGTCGGTAATACGATAGATGCTACTCTTTGATATTCTACTAACGTCAATGACTTATTGGTGCATATCGGATTACCGATTCGACTGTGCATTGTTGACTCGGTGTATCGATTTCACACTCGGCACCGGTGTGAAATCGCACGGTACAAGAAACATTAATACAGGCGCAGATTATTCTAATACGAGTAGAATTTTACGATCGTTCATATAATAAAAAATAATCCCAAACCGGTCAAAGACCTATAGTACAGTTCGCGCGGTGAGTCTAGAATAAGCTGGTACTGGATATGGTCATTCATTGTTTTACCGCTTTTGATCGAGAGAAATAGGTCAGCGTATGAGTGAAAAAACTCAATTTCAATTTGTTAGCTTTGAAAATATGATTAAAAAATCCAGCGATGTGTAAGCATGACGTGCATGGTGAGCATGACGTGTATTGCAGAATGAAATTAACTCTTATGTATTCATTAAAGGCGTGATCTCATGGCACCGTATTGCACAGATACCGGTTCTATTGTTTTACCTGCGCATCTCTTGGCAACTGCATAGCGTCATACAATGTACAATGCTATCACTCTTTGCGGAGTCTCACAATCCTGCTCGGGACATATTCGCCACGTTTGGATCGCATAATATACTGCCTGATAATCTCATTTCATTATGAATCGCAATTTCCCATTCGCCGTGACATCATAGGTAACGTAATTACGCATTCATCTAACCTCGTTATTACGAATCATTAAAAGCCAATGACCAAACCAGATGCTCGCAAAAGAGAGGAGTACAAGCCAGCACGTTCAACTAATATTTAGATTTATTTTATGCAAATACAGCGCATCCAGCTAATAAACAAAGGTAATTTGTTAGTACGATAAAGTGCATTGCTAGTCGGGAAGTTCCTGGAAAATACTGATATTACGAGAACAAGGATAACACTACGAGAGTTCTTCATTGAAACAACTCCAAGATTTCTTTAAGTCTTACACGTACTGTAATACAGCGAAAAATTACATATGTAATAAAAAGAAGTTCCGCGATACTTATAGATATGAATCTGTGTTTTAATCTCGCCAGTGTAAAAGCATCGCGCTTAAATGTGAGAAATCGCAATGTGAGCGGAATTCACATTTTTGCAACAAAGCTTAAGTGTCACGAATGAAAATAGGATGCTTACTGGATTCTTAGGCCAGAACGATTGGTACCGGAGCGTGAAACACCTCATTTTCTATTGTCCCTATTGTGTGTAGTCTCGCCGGAAAATCTTTGGCGTACAATAGAAACTGGTACTAGGATGCTCAGCGGACTGTCAAAAGTCAAACCTCACGTTGCGTGCGGACTACGTGTGTTACTATGCAACTACACCGCGGGAGTACGTTGTACGCCTATTGTTTGTAATGCAACACTTTGTTTAATATACTATCTCGTTGCAAAACGTGTGTGTTCAAAATATGCAAGTTTGCACATTTTTATGCGGGTATTTCTAGTTCCTTGTCCTTGTTTCGAAATTAGCGATTTACAAATTGTCAGTTACGTTATTTCCTGCATGTATGTAGCTGCGTTCATAATGTGATGAAAAAATATTAAATTAGTGAGACGAAAAAACTAATATGTAGCATGTAAATATGTCAGAGAATGAAAATATCAAACAATCATTAAGGTGTACAGTTAAAAAAATACTCGGATGTAAAACCACTCGAACATGTTAATTTGAGGGTGTGCAATCGCTGTTAGGAATGCTGAGATGAAAAAAAAACGAAATGCCTTAACGCTTTTGTAAAAAACGCTGTAGTGTAATAAAATCGTCACGATTTACTGCATTCAAACCTGTATCTAATATCAGGGAAACGGATAAAATGTAGGGGAAACTCGGTAGGAAGCAAATCGGAGTTGAGCTGTAATTGGATAATTTGATACATTCCGTTGACTTCAGAGTGAGATCGGTATCTAACACGATTCTCTGAGATAGGAAATGCTAAGTAAGCTTTAATGTATATTCTCCATTTTAAATTAAGACTTGTAACTATCAATCAAACTTGTCAACATAAATCATCTACGACGCATTAGAATTGAGATATATTTTAATACGTAAAATTAGAGAGAATCGTCACTCGGGGAATATATAGTATAATACATGTTTACACGGCGGGGGAGAGGCTTAAGGAAAACGCAGTAGGCATCACGATCCGGTATTACCAGTTGCCAATGTAGGGATGTTTTTCAATAAGGCGAAATTACACCCTCCACTTAAAGCCGTTTTGCTGATGGTGAAAATTGCGTAAAAGGGTAACCACATAGGGTTGCAAAATAGAAATATATTTACATAGGCAGTCACTCCCGAACTCGAAAGTTCATTTGCGAATATAAACGAGGCTCCTTCACATTTATGCTCAAAAGCAAAACATAAATATTTGCTATTACTTTCGGCAAGTTAATAATATCATTTGAGTTAACAAAAATTATCACTTTAAGTAATATTCGAATCAGCAATCATCTGATGAGTAGAATTAAGTCAATAAAAATGTATAATTAATCTACTTCTATGTTTGTGCATCTCGTCAAACATGTCGACAGTTTTTGAGACTATTGATATTTCCTTCACTAAAAAGATTAAATATTTATTTCTATCAGGTTCTTCTAGGGTTTCCCAAGGATATTAAGACTATAGATCTGTTTTATTAATAAATCACTCACCGATAGATTCACGCGCACACATCTCAATTAAATATATTTACGATTGCTATCATCATACGATAGTCATCGTTAAGATTATTTCTACATATTTTCATTAACGCAGCAGAGATAAGAACATTTAACATACGTCAAAATATCTAATTCCTAGCTAATATAACAATGTTGCAATGTTTTAATAGATTGTGCAAGGAAGCTACGGTTGGTTTAGGAATTCAGTACCACATCAAAATGATTAAAATGTATTGTTATATGTTACATACTTCTATTAAGACATTGGCGTCAAAGAATATATTGAAATATTATGCATAATTGCCTCATTTTCGCGGTTAAACTTCCAGAGTGGATTTGCATATTGAAATACATGCGTACAAAAAATAATCAACCCTCGATTCCTATTTCCCATCCGCCTGAGTGATTAGGAAGCCGTTTTCCATTTCCATTACACAGCACACGCCTGGTTGGAGAAGTTAAGTTATATCTGCATTTGAAGCGTATGTAATTGTATTGCATCACATTATAATTGAATCAACTGAATCGTAAGTAATATGGGGGCTGAAAGATGAAAGAAGCGTATCTGCAACGGATACACAATACATTATTAATAATAATTAGTTTGATAAAAAAAACCGCAATAAAAAAATATAGGTGAATATATAACTGTAGGCATAGAGTTTACAAATAATAGTACGAAATAAAAATAAATAATTCATATTTTATATATAAATTTAAAACACTACAACTAAAGTATAAATTGGTATGTATTGAAATGTGAAATTAGACGTCAGAAAGATTTTTTCTAACAGAAGACCATTTTCGAAAATAAAAAAATTAATATGGATTTATTACAGTAAAAAAATATTTACGTAGATAATTTTTTAAGTATCTTTTTTTTTTAAATTTGAAAATATTCGTAAAATGTGCATTTTCTATAATTTTATCATTTGTATATTCCCCCATAATCACGATACAATAAGGTTTAAAGAGCTTAATAAAATAAAGCCTATAACGCCCTATCAAATGCGGAAGGTGTGCTTATCGTATTTTTCTTATTAACTTTTATAGACGATTAACTTTTATCGCATATTAGTATGAATTCAATTACAGGTAGAAACTGGGAATATTTATGAATTAGTATCAAATTGTTAACGTTGACGCTGTTCTTTATAATTATATAATTATAATGAACCTGTCATTAATATAAAAATAACATTTTAACTGGCTGGTAAGACCGGAATTTATTATTGTATAAGTAAAGAAATTATATCTTTAATTTTCATACATCAAAAACATTAGCTGAATTTAAATAAAGTTGTACTAAATCATCTTATTCTTATGGTGTCGCATCAGTTATTAAATGTTAGCTACTTTTTCCTTATTAATTGTCGCCTTAAATAAATATTCAGAGGTTTGGTTAAACTACCGTCTTAGATTCTGAAGTCACGAAGTTTCTATGCAGGTCCACGTCTCTTACAGAAAAATAAAGAATACATAACATCTCGCTATACTCATCCACAGAATTAAATACTAATTATATAATTGTACATCGGTTTAAAATAAGTAGAATTTTACAATATTAATATTATTGTTTTTTTTTCAATATACCACGTGAAATGGAGTTTAACGCGTTTCGCTCTAACTGAGCATCTTCAGGAACTCGGAACGAAACGCGTTGAACTCCGTTAAAATCCACGTGGTATAAAACGTGGTGACAAAAACAAACATATTAATATTAATTTGTGAAAATGGATTACCATAAAGTTACATCGAAAAAAATAAATTATATAAGTAGAATTTCACAGTAAGGTCCAAGTGTATTTTTCTATAATCTTGTCTATTAATTTGCGTACATTATTGATATTTTCAATACTTATTCTATGATTTAGTGCACATATTTCTACATATTCTTTTAGTGATATCATCTGCACTACTATCATTCCGGTTTTCGATGTTTATATTTCGTTACGATACTATTACGAGTAAATACGTGTTGTTTACACACTACACACCTATGCCAAAGAGGCGTATCTCCGGAGTCGATTACCAAAATCTGCAATCTACATAATAATGGACTGCCTAATAGAGGGCGTTGATGTCATCTATTAAGCGACACGAGTCGTCGTGTCCCTGGCTGCTCCCGATTCCCTTCCCAGGTCCCCAGTTCCGGACGCATATCGATTGCTGCATTAGCAAACACAAACATAGCATTTTCCGAGCAATCAAAGAAACAGTACAGCGGTGCGCGCCGCGTACAGAGGGTATGTGGTGCCTGAGCCCGAGCCCGAGCCCGCGCGGGTAGGCACGGCCATGAAAGGGCAGACACCCCCGGGAGTGCTATGGCGGTGTTAGAGGCGGACGAGGTGGGCGAGGTGAGGGGATGACATGTTTACAGCGCACTAGGGTGTTGTCATGGCAACCGTAGACACGAAGGACTCCTAAGATTGCCAGGTTTCGCGGATAACACCATGCGAAGGATACTGAATTAAAAGAGATTGATAATCCGAATTAGGAAAAAAGAGACTCAATACGGCAAAATGATTTCTTCAAAAAGGATTCTCAATTATATTCCCATTAAAAATATTAAATACATTTAACAATTTTCTTTCTCAGCTCAAAGTTACAAATCGGTAATTATACAAATATAATGTTGGCATTGATATGAGAATTTATTATTCTGCAAATGTAGTCGTAATTCATAATGAAATAGGATTAACCATAAAAAAAAATTAAAATCTTGATAATATTGAATTGTAAAGTGCTCTTGGGCAATAATACGAGTACAACATGTATTGATTATGTATATGCGTCCCGTTTAATAAATTATGAAATCGTTGGGTTGATGGAAATTGGTCGAGAAAAAATAATGAGTGTACTTTCAAAGAGTTTCAATATAAGATTTGTATGTTTAGGATTATTCTTCGAAAGCTCTTAAGATTAAATTCCAGTAGCAACCTTCTGGGCCAGTTCATTAATTATAAATTTTATCATTAATGTACGCGGCCCATCATTAGAGTACCGGATATTGGAGATTCATTTTGAGAGGGGATAAATGAGGAAACGTCGAGTGCAGAACGGAAAGAAAAATAGATGCGGCCGTTGTAGTTCGGGATATTGTGGCGAACTGTCTGCGGCACCTGCCGTAACGGGATAACAGCGGCTGTCGCGAGATGGTGCGGGAAGCGGGAAGCGGGAAGGTTTATTCTGTGTGACCTCTGTTCTCCGCTCCGTATTTTCCGCAATATGACGTAGTAATAAAGCGAGGGGTGACTGTTGCCAGGTATTTCAGATATTGGCGGGCCAATCCAGGTGAGGGGTTCCGCGGAATATAAGCGGATCATACTCGCGTTTCCTCGGCTCGCTTCCGCGCAGGAATATAAATATATTGTACTTCTTACCATTTAAATGCACCCTTACTGCGGAACAGATTTCAAAATTCACAGGGAAACAGCGCATAGCGTGTAAAAATGTAGATTGAATTCGACAATGGTGATGAAATATTTATAATAAATATATCACGGTATATAAAATATATTAAAGGGATAGATTTTTGTATCTAACGAGTTCACTCCACATTCAAAACATTTAACATTCGGATCATTCAGACCAATATTCATTGTCTCAATTAGACGAGAGGAAAAGTCGAGACGCTTAGTGGAACAATATAATTTAATCATTGTGTGCATAGTTTCATGCGATGCGCATATATAAGCGTACAAATCAATATAAAGTCGAGTTGACATCACCATAATTTTATCGTAATTACATAGTTTATACTGAATTGAATCAAATACACGATTTAATTCATTTTATAATAAATATATCACGGTTTATTGTTCGTAAAACGATGAATATTATATAATATGTATAAATTTGAAGAGTGAATAAATGAAGTTGCAGCTAAAATCATAATTAAGCAATTAATTGACACCTTTCCTTGTATCCCTATGTTATAGGTACTATAGGGTTCCCTTCATCGCTCAATGACGATAGTTGGAGGTGCTCCAGTTCGCACTTATCGCTGGAGATCGTACGAATTAAACAAACGTCGTTAATTTCGAATCATTAAAAGTGACTTTCTACCGTGCACTCGCCCCAGACAGATAGTTTCCCCTAATTCCCGCCGGAGTGCTCTCTCATTCATAGATAAAGGGGAGCACTAAAAAGATTCCGAAATAATAATACTGGGCAGGGTTGGGCGCCACTATGAGATGGGAGGGTAAGGACGCCACTGGTTTATAAAGGACTTAATCACGCCGAGGTACAGATTTTTTTTTAACTCTCAGTGCAGGAGGGGTGAAACAAAAACAAAACGAGAGCGCAGACAATTGGAGTAATTTACAAGTCCTTGTTATCGTAGTTTTTCCTGGTGGTCGTGTTAATGGATATAGGGGATGTTTTACATTCTAAAATGCAATCATTCTTTTTATGGTTTAGCAATTATGTTCATTCCGTAGTCTGTGGGCGGTACTTTGCAAGTCATCGTTAGAGCAAAGTGATAGTAAATGAGTTTGTGCTTGATTGTCGAAGGGAAGATGGTAAGAGTAGAAAGTATAAAATCTTATTTTTAACACAGTTTTAAATAAAACTTTGACTCATTAAATGAATTTGCTGTTAATGTTGTTGATTATTTCGTTTTAAAATGTCAGATTTCTCATGTTATTTGTGTTACGTATAAAAATATTGTCACGATCTTGAAGTCAATTTAAACTTTCTTAGTACGAAACTTTACTCGTTATATAAAGTAAGTTATGCTAGCTGTCCACCATGATACATAACAGATGAGATTTACCATTAAAATTTAACACCACGCTTTCGGTTTTAGTAAACCTTGCAACAAAATAATGTAGATTATATTACATATAAATGATTAGCGTGCTAATATAAAATATTCTATAAATAACGACTAGTAAAAAACATAAGAAAATATATACCTTTTTAGAATAATAAATCAACAGTAAAATTTATTGCAGTTATGTGATGTATACCGCGCGCCAATTTACATAGCTTTGCATTGTCAAGCAACTCACGTAACCTGTTGAACAAACCATCTCCTGAATGTCAAAGCCCATTATGACGTATTTTCAATCCTTTCACTAATTGGAGAATCTACCATAAACAGTTGACCCACACTTCCGTCGGTACTTTCTTGTATTTTATTCGTCTCATCCACGACACATTATTGACTTTAATTCGTATACGTTTAAAAACTGACAGGCCTGATATTTATTTCATAATATATCTCACGTCGACAGTTTTGTTGAGATCTAATTAATAACGGCATTCCTCATCTGCTGTCATTCTTGTGGTTCAGCATGTGTTCAGAGCCACCTGACTTGTTGGATCTTATCATAGCTAAAATTCAAATAGTCTCATGTTATTTACAATGCATATTAAATAGTTGATTGATAGTAGTTGCGTACGATGATTGAATAGTTGCACAGTTGAAAGAAAATACACCCTATGGATATAAGGGTTTTTTATCGACCTCGCCACATATGAGATGCTACCGAAGCAGGTCTGAAACATCGGATGAGGCTTTTTTTATCTTATACTACACATGAGACACCATGACACCACCATCCGCCTGGGTCTGTAACATACTGTACAATTGCACATGTAAATGCTGTGTAGTAATCGGAGGAGAGATTGAAAACCTGGTTATTCAGTGGTGGAAAAATTCATTTCACGTGGCTTACAATAATGAACGGTGATATTGCTCCAGGGCGATACAAGAGCTACAACTCTTTTCCAGTCCAGAGTGAATATACATTTTTAAATGCATTTTATGTTGCTGTTTTTGATTTCTTCAAATATATTTTTACACACATATATTTTTAAAATCTGAAAAGAAAAAATCATTTTAAATTATTATTTTTCCCTCCGGCGGGATTCTAACCCGCGTCCCTCAGCGTTCCTCCAACGCTTTAGTCAAGTATCTTAACCACTTGATCACGAGGCCAACAATTGAAATTAATATAGAATATGAAATATTAATGTCGATAGCTTCTTTTCTTTTGTTTTTTTCTCCAGTCCCCTTCTTGCACCTGCGTTCTCCTGATACTGTATGCCCGCATACTCCTCCGTCTAGTACTGCCTGTCTGCCATGCATACTCATACTAGTTAGCTTGTCTTGTACAACCAATACCATTCCCTAATGGAAATTAAAATTCTTTCTTTTTATTGTGACAACATGTAACAAAATAGTACTGAATATTATTATTTTACAATAATGTGATAGGCACCTATTGCTGGAGCATGGGATATTTATATGAAGAGTGTTTTATATATGATTCTATTGTCTATGTTTTTATAAAATGTTCTGTTGGTGTTTTTAATATAAATAAATAGCTAGCAACGTTCGGAATAATTTAAATCAAATTCTGAGTACGATACTCCTCGCATGCGCCGAACCCTCCCAAATATTACGCACGAAGACTTTCAAAACAACGCGGCGGTTTACGGTTAAGTTGGCTGTGGTTTCAGTTGAGAATAACGTGAGGTACCAGTGTATCAGATATATAGGCGGAGTACTTGTACACTGTTCACTCTAGTGAACACCTGCCAACGGGAAGGATTTCCGCTAATTACCGGTACTGATTACTCCCGCCTTGATCCGGGCACGAGAACAGCTTTAATTGGGCGTCTAACCGATAGCGGGCGACAGAGGGTACTTTACTACTCTACTCTCCTAAAATGATACGAATCGGATGTATCCTGTAACTTTATTGTAAACCTGCACATATCAAAGAAAATCTTTTCCAATCACCATACGCTCGACAGCCCTGTTTGGGTCTTGACCAATTTTTTTATCTTATACTTCACATGAGACACCATGACACCACCATCCATCTGGGTCTGTAGCATTCAATGCAATTGCACATGTAAATGCTGTGTGGCAGTCGGAGGAGAGGTTGAAAACCTGGTTATTCAGTTCTAGTCACGAAATA
>JAPMAF010000152.1:0-18028 GCA_026537445.1 Silvatares holzenthali | reverse complement strand
CTTTTTGTAAAGGTTACATGTAAACGTATATATTGGATGTTTTAACTTTTTGCATAACACAGTTTTCTGCTTCGATGGCATCAATTTGTAAAAGATCCTCTTGAGTTAAAATATCTTCTTCCATCTTAGTTAAAAAATTTTATAAAATATAAACTGCACTTTAGAAAAAAAATCTTGATGATATTCTACTAGATTACAGCGTGTTCATAACGCTATGAATTCTGTGACAGCGATGCGGATGCGCACGCACACACGATTACGCTTAAGCTAACTAACCTGCGCTGAGCGACAAGGTGGCCGACATGGCGCCTTCTATAAAATTATTCCATTTGAGCCGCGTCGTGCACTGGTGGCCGACGTATTAAAAATCTTAATTAATTATCTAAAAATCACACGAAAATAAATAAAACAAGTACATTTACATCTATTTTGATACAAAATAAATAAACTTTAAAATGTTTTTTTGACATTTTACACAAATTTCGAAAGCGTTCAATGTGTTAATGAGTAATACATATGCCGCAACATATTGTATTAAATACAATAGGTATGCTCTATATTGATGTATGTACTGAAATTTTAACTTTAATTAAAAACACAAGTGTAGCCTATAAAGAAATTTTAAAACCTTTCAAAAATGTGTATGTACTGTATTCGCTTTTAAAAAAAAAGTTATCCAAAATGGCATCCCCCCAGTTCGATTAACTGGGGTTTTATTGTAGTATGAAAGTCGAGGGCCGTTTGCATTTAGAAATATTTCATAAACATATAGTAATACGAATTCTATTTTATGGCATTATTTATAAAACCATAAATTTTGATTTCCATTCCAGATGCAAGTCCGATTCTGTTTAGTTTTCGTGTGAAATTTTATCCGCCAAATCCTCTGCTTTTGAAGGAAGAAATTACTCGTTATCAGGTTTATCTCCAGCTGAAAAGGGATCTTCTCCATGGCCGTTTATATTGTACTCCCAATGAGGCCGCTATGCTTGGTGCTTTGGTTATTCAAGGTATCTTATTTATATTTTTAATCACGCTTCTTCTTAAATAAAATATTTTTATTCTCTTGTAGCTCATAATACTGTAATATTTCTGAATATTTAGGTGAATTGGGTGAATATGATCCTTCCGTTCACATGGGTAGCTACGTGTCTGACATGAGACTGTTACTGCGACAGACTGAGGTGATGGAAGCGCGAATGCGGGAGTTGCATGCTCTGCCATCTGCAGAAGGAGGAGTAGGTGGTTTGGCTCCACCGGAGACGGAAAACACATTTCTAAAGATCGCTTGCCAATTGGATACTTATGGAGTTGATCCTCATGCTGTTAAGGTCAGTACTTTACAATTTTACTTAATTTGAAAAATAGCCCAGGCTTATTTCAGAATGGACTGTTTTGTTTGGTCCTTACCCATTCAAGGTCAATTCTTTCTCAATGCTTTTTATTCAGTACATGTATGATGATCTACCTTTATGAGGTTGTGGTCATCACCACGAAATGTTTCAATTCCATTTATTTGTGCTAACTTCTATATGTGCTCAGCATCCATGTGTTCAGAAATCAGTTGTCTGACATCAGCAAATTTTATTTGTTTTTCATTGTTTCTCTTTATATTTATGATATGGCCAAACTGCCAGTTACATCATGATCTGCTAGTGTGATGCTTTATAGTTGTGTCTTATATGTTGATTAGTGGTTTTAGGAATGCTAAGTTTCTTCACAAAGGGGTGGGCAGAGAAAATCGTGTACCAAAACATTTTATCCTTACAAATCATTTTGTCTTTTACCTAATTCACATTCATATCATCTCCTAATGCATGCTCTGCGATCATTACAACTACAAACAAGGTTTCAATAAACAACATTTCCTCACCTATATTTATCTCAATTCTCTCTTTTTACTCTATGATACAATTGTCCGTATATAGATTGAACAACCACACAGACATTACACATTTTTATTTCAAATCTTCAAACCATTCCTCAGAATAGATCCTCATTCACATCATATATAGACTATCTCCGATAATTTTTATCTACAATTCTGCTAGTCAATAAAGTTTCAGAACATTTTTTTGCTCTTTGTCCCAGAATATATACAACACACGCATCTGATACACGCATCCTTATTCTGAAATTAATGTTCCTTGCATATGCCATACTGTACCATCTTTTAAATGTGATTCATTAAATAGTATTTAACATTAAGTATGTAATATTAATAATAAAATTTATCTTGTTGAAGCTAACCTTTAGAAATTTTCCTCAAACTGAACTAAAAAAATGTATATTTGAATTTCAGGATCATAGAGGAAACCAATTATACCTCGGTATTAACCACAGTGGTATAATAACATTCCAAGGAAGTCGAAAAACCCACCATTTTAGATGGTCTGAAGTGCATAAAATAAATTACGAAGGCAAAATGTTTATAGTGCATTTGAATTATCCAGAGGTATGTATTGTTGCATGCATGTTTTAACATTCTTATATTGAAAGAAAAAATAGTTTTCATATAATTTTTTCTACAGAAAAAGCACACAGTGGGTTTTAAATGTCCAAGCGGTTCTGCCTGCAGACATGTTTGGAGATGTGCCATTGAACAAATGTTATTTTTTACGTAAGTATTGCATACAATCTCATATGTTGTCTGATAATTTTCATTCATTATGCATTTTATTAATTTATTTTATTTTCCAGGCTGGCTTCTAGTGCAGATGCATCTGTAGTGTCTGGTGGGGGATTTTTTTCTTGGGGAAGCAAGTTTCGTTATGTTGGAAGGACTGAAAGAGAAATATTGCAAGGAACAAATGATAATGGATCACGCACAAGTAATGGAACTAGTAGCGAAGGAGGGGGAATGAGACGAAAGGCTTCCAGTGTTCCCGCAACACCGTCTACTCCGATGAATAGCGATTTTGGTAAGGGTCGGTATTTTATTTTTCTTTTAAATATTTGTTTTATGATCTCGAACAAATAATTTTAAATATTTTTTTTACGTTGTTCAAAATGACCACTAATTGTATTGAATTGTTTCAAGGTGGAGCTTATAGTAGCTTACCGCGATCCACTCATTCAGCCCCCTTGGGAGAGCCTCTGGATTCCTGCAATGGGTGCACTCTCGCCGGGCAGAGTGGAGATCCTCATTCCCACTATTGTACGGAACATATTCTGTCTCCTGTTACTGAAGAGCAGCGTTCTAAAATGATGTTTCAAGGTATGTTGTTGAATATATCACGAATATGAAATAATTGTTAGTATGATTGAGTTCTTACTTTTTATTGCAAACATTAGGTGGGGCTACAGATGGGTCGCATCATTTCAACGATTATTATTTCCGGGATTCATTTGAGCACTCATCGTCAGAATCTCAACTTACCAACTTCGGTGTGGAGCCGACTAGCCGTGGACCTGAAGAGTCATCTCTCCAGTCAAGCAGCAGTCACACTCCGAGCAGACGCGCTCTGGCTACTATTCCTGCTGTGCACAATTCTAAACCAGCTCCCGTACCTACGAAGAGATTCAGCATCCTGAAAGCTTTTATCCCTTCGTTTCTATTTGTCTGTTTCTCTCTTTTATTCCTGACTGTACTGATTCTCGAATGTGATTGGCCTTTGCTGAAGAGATTCAGACAGTGGCCTGAAATAGTGTCTCTGCATTACCATTACTACAGACCTTTAAAAGATTACATGCGCCAAACTGTCGCCAGGTTGTTTTGATTCATTTTATTTGAGAACACAAATACATACTCATAAATCAGTTTTTGACCAATTTTGATTCGATTATTGCTTAGTTCATATTTTAAATATTATATATTTAATATCGTCACAGTGATGGGGTGCTATATTTTTTTGTAAATATTTTTTAAAATATGAATGTGATGCCAGCAGCTCTGGTATCTGTGTAATAAAATGAACTATATTATTAAAATAAATTTGCAAATCATAAAGAAAAAAATAATGTTATCATATCTTGTATTCATAGTTTTTGTCCTGTGTTCTTGCATATGATTTACTCAGTTCATATATTAGATGAAAATTTTACCATGTTTTTTTTGTGATATTTTTAAACATTGCACATTTCCATACATATTTTTGAATGAATTTATACTTATATTTTTTACGGATATTTAATTTATTTAGATATTGTCAATTGTGCACTGTGATGCTTAGTATACTAGTGGGCCCTATAGTGGGATACGAGTATCTGTTAATATGAATACATTCCAATTTAAACATTTTACGTTGTATAAACCACTATCGATAAACATGTTTTTGTGTTCATTTTCCCCTGTGAATTTTCAACAGATCTGCAATTTATATTATGAATGATATATTTGATTTGATGACATGTTATGAAACTAGATTCGGTAAGTGCTAAATTTTAAAGTACGGTAATTGTAAAATATTTGTAAATGATTTTATTAGGATGAAAGTTTTAACAATTTCCAGGATATGTGCATTTTATAATACCTAGTAGGTCCTAGAAGAAGCTTTACCTGTTGCTGAATCTCAATTAGGTTAAATAGCTAATACATTGACATATATTTTTATAATTATTTCTTTGGCCTTACGCCAGGCAGTAGGATTTTAATGGTAAAACTCAAACATGAGATAAACATGTACGTATGAGTAATGATGTTTTATTTCAACGAAGAGTGTAACTTGATGAACACGTCAATTCATAGGCAAGACAAAATAAAACATACTTTGTGATAGATTTAATATTATTATAATATAATGATCTAATGGTACAAATAATTAATATTAATATATTATGTTACCATTGTTTGAATTATTCTTTTGTATAGCGGCAAATGTATTCCATATTTTTAAATTGATAGTATATTCCATTGCCTATAATGTGCGCAATATTTTATATAATCTAATAAACAAACCAAAGAATCTTCTTTCCATGACTAGGCAACGTACACACATGCGCAAAGCTATTTAACAAATGTGTAATATTATAAAAGGATATAGGATAGTTTTAAATTGCTTTACAAGATGATAAATTAAGAATAAATACATACAGTAAAAATAAAAGAGAATCTGTAACAATAGCCTTCTTTATAACAAATAATGTTTTTAAAACAAACAGTTGTATCAGAATTCATACTGCTTTCGTATGAAGTTAAAAATAAACTGATTTAAAACAAATTAATTATACAGGATAAAATTGTAAAGTTTTAAAGGAAACTAACAGCATTGAATATAAAATAAGTAGATAATTAGATTTATTAATTGGCATAACAGCAAAAAATGAAGCAAAAGTCAAATAGTGTGATAAATATGATAAGTGTACATATTTCGCAATATAAAATATTTGAAATTAATATTCCAACAACTAAGACACATTGTGCAAATAGGTATTTGCAATATTTAGTTTAGTTTAGTTTAGTTCCGACCTGACCATACAAAGTAGGCTTATGCGATACAACACCTTTACCGTTGTATTTTTTTTGATATGTTTTATTCATTTATCAAATAAACACAAATATCATTTTGATTATCAGGCCAGTATGCACAATTGCATTTAACTATAGCTGAAAGCATAAAATAAAATTAATTGAATAATTTTTAATCCAACCTGATCATCCTTGCCATCACGAGGATTGATTACATGTTTTGCGTTGTTAATGATTTTTAAAAATGAGTAAAAATTTTTAATATATTAACAACTGATCTAATATAATAAGTTATGTATACATCATGAATGTCTTATATTTCTTATAAATAGATATCATTAATTTTGATGTGCTCAACTGTACACACTGTTAGGGAATAAATTATTCAAATGTGGCCAAAGTACGTAGTTCCAATCCAGGTTAAGTCATTTCAGTACTTAATTAACATACAATATGATTTAAAACTAAACAAACGATTAATTAGGAAAACAATTTAAAATGTAGTGGTGGTCAATCCAGCATGATATGTAGTTTACATAATATAATTAGTAATCATATGCAATAAATAAATAATTAAAAAAATATACAGATTTGCCATGAATGATGACATTAGGAATCTCGAGATATATTGCACAATTTATATGATTACTTGTATTGTTGATTTGACATTTTTATAATTACTAGATTAAAGAGTATTTATTTTTTTTATAATTCTTTTTGAATCGTCGATTGTTTTATTGAGGAGAAGTACAATATTATTCAGACACTACTTTGTATAAGCATCATATTGATTGTGTAACTAGACAAAGCATGGTTTTTAATGACTAAATATAAGGATACGAGTAATCATTTCATTATAATTATTGGAAATGGTTGTATTTTATTCGCTTCAACAAATTAGGCAATATAATATTACAATTATGTACTACCTTTATGCTTTTAAAAAGATGTATAAATTTAACTACATTAACCAATGACAATTTTAATTGTTTTTCAAATTTATATGATGCTTTACTGAATTTTATATTTCAATGATTGTAACAGCAATAGACGGAAATATTAAAAATTATTATGTGTTTCAATTTATTTGACACTTGCCATTTTAACCCTTTGAACATACATGGTGAGGATACAAACCTAAAATGTCCCCCAGCATGGGATCTTGCGATTTTCATACTAATCAATTACTTTGGTGATACACTTTAAGTCAAGACACTGATTTTTGGTATTGTACTAGGGTTATACTCGCAGCTAAAAGGTAAAAGAACATTTTCATCCACGAAGATTGAGGGAAGAAAAGAAGATAGAGATAATAATACTGGCAGTTTCATACTAGACCTAGCTGTTAATCGTAAATGTAGGCAATGGTGTGCCTAAAATCATCCAATTTGTAAGTTACAAGATGTGCCATAAACTTTATACACATATAAACTATAGAATAAATGTAAACAAACCTCTGCATTAAAAATAAAATTGTTTTAAGATGCAAAATTAAATATTTTTTTTATTATATACATATGAAATAAATGTACATACAAAAATAATTACCCCAGAATATATTACTTGTATAAGAATATCAATTAAATATAAGGCACTTACAAATGTTGATATTTGTAAGGTAAGATAATATTAAGAGGTAGAATTTTCTCATAATTAAAGCTTTTGCTTCAATATTGGGATCTTTTCTGTTGCAGGTGATATGTGACTAAACAGTGGAATGTAATTATTAATATCATACGAAACAGTGTGCGGGTCATGATAAATCATTCGATGTTTAACTCTCGAGGTGCTGTTTAAATCTTTTAATTTAGTATCTCCTTTTATGACTTCAATTTTCTTCGTCAAGTCTGGATTTTCCGGATAGAATTCATCACCTAAAAACAAATATTCTAATCCAGAAAACATTTATAAAAAAATTTAAATAGTTTGTTGAATAATATATTTCTTCAGTACCTGGTAAGAATACTGCCGCTCCATCTTCTGCTATGTGATAGAATGGATAAAATAGTTCACATCCTAATTTTCCTCGTGCATTGGCAAAGTCTATTAACGTTTCTATTTCTAAACGCTTTTTGAGTCTAGAAAGTTCGTACCATTGTGGTGTTGGTAATATAAGTTGTTTTTCTTTAAACGAATCGAGAACTTTGCTGGGAGTTGACCACTGAAAATAATATTAAATCTATTTTATTTTTCAAGCAGATTTTTTCATATATGGCAATTAAAAATGTAATATTACCAACCCAGAATTTGGATACTTCTTGCCCATCAATACGCACGGGAGGTTTTTCATCAAAAAATGTCATAAAGAAAATTGCGTTGAATCTACGAGGGATAACTTTTATAGGTGTTAACCAGTTGCTCCATAAGTGTAGAGCCCAGATATCGGGATAGCAATCTAATGATTTACACAGTGTAAGGAACTGCAATGGATCCTTGTGTACCTGTAAAAACAATTTTGTGAAGAGAGAAAATCCTTGTGTAAGGAATTCAATTATGTGTTTCAAATCCAACCTTTTTTTGCCAGTGATGTATATCAAAACCTGTCATGAAAGAGGCAGTTGGCTTAGTTTTGGCAGAAGAACTGTTCCTACTTTTGCATATAAGAACTCCGAGCTCTTCAAACGTTTCCCTAATCGCCGTTATCCTGAGTGCAATTTGCCTGCAATTTTAAAAAAGTTTTATGCCAATGTTCTGTTTCCCAGAAGATAAGAAACTAGTCGACCGACGATGAAGTGTGATAGTTACTTACATTGAAATGTTGGTACAAGAAATACTTATTTGTATCAGCAATATTGTTGATAAAAAATAAAACATTATCAATATTCAAGTAGCATTCTAAACAGTATCAATATTCAAATAGCTATAAGTGGACTTGGATGAAGGATGAAAGCAGAATAAATGCAGTGGAGATGAGATCATTACAAAGAATGTGCGGAAATACCCTGGATAATAGGATAAGAAACGAAAATATCAGAGAAGAATGCAAATTAAAAGTATCAGTCATAAACATAATGAAAGTTGGATGTTTGAGATGGTTTGGACATGTTGAGCGAATGACGAATGAAAGAATTGTAAAACAGAACATGTTTCCCAACTTCTTAACGGAGGCAATGCTAGGAGTCACAACCGTCATGTGTGTATGAGGAGATGCATGAACGTGGAGGAAGCAAGGATTGTATGTCAGGATAGAGACAAGAGACGTTCCATTTTTTCTGCCTACCTCTATAGTGAAATTGTGTGGTGTAATGTATGTATTTATTTCAAAGGCATCCTAATTTATGTTCAATGTGAATGTGCGCTTTATTACACATTAACTACAAAATTACATGCATTACAGGCATAGATAAATGTTATTATTTTTCTCTAATTGAGAATGAAAATTTGTCTGCAATCGTTACTGTGGGGATCTTTAAATCGTTTTGGATAAAACTATCTAAAGGCCCTAGGCACTGTAGGGATCAAATTATCTTTCATTTTTATGGAATTTACGGGTGGAGTAAATTTTAAATAATGCAAATGTTATTCCTTAAGGAACTTGCCCATTATTTACAGGAAAAATGTATTGAAACGGTTAACATTTTATGGTTGGTTGGCTGCTGGCATATATATAAATTGTCTTCAAGGTTTGTGTCACAATAATATACTGTGGTTATGTAGTGAATAAAATGAATACTTTTATAAGCATCATATTAATTATGTAACTAGACAAAGCAAACTAGAGCTCTACATCGATTTAAATAAATAATATAGTCATGAAAATTATTCTTTTATAATGTTTCTGAGTAATGCAATAAAATAGTACGGTCCAAAAGCATTTCTAATTTTATTAGTTCTTTATACACATCACATGTAAAAGAATATTTTCTACTTCAATTAGCTAGAGAAAAAATATGCCGACTGTAGAGTTAATACTGCATTAACAAATAGTATTGTACCAAAATAGATATTATGTATGTTTCGATTTTATTTACTTCACTGCAACTTTATTTAGAAGACACTGATCATTCTTACCATGCAGATGAAAGGTTAAATTGTTTTTAAATGTATCCTCACCTCAGGTTTGGGTCACTTTCGTGTTGAAAGATAAGCGATATCGGAGTGTTAGGTAGTTGAAAGTTTGCAAATTTGTCGTCAGGAATGCCAAAAGATTTAAAATGATTTAACCAATTATTGTCTGCATCAGAATCGTCAAATGTACCTCCAGGAAACACTATCGTGCTAGGCATAAAACCTGATTTGTCACTACGTTTTTGGAATAATATTTCGTAATTGCTATTGACAGCTTTATCTCTTACTACATTGTTTCTGGCGAGAGCTATCAAACTTGCTGAATCCCTCCAGTGTTTTAAGTTCGCACGCATGATCTACGAATACAACATTTTTATCAAAACAAAACACACAAATATTATTTATGGGTGAAAATTCTTGGAAATTAGTTTGTGCTTAATGGAATAGAATAAAAGTATACCTTAACATATAATTATTACAAGAAAAAACTTTAACGTCACTATATTAATGATCCGCGTTTTATAAATAGTTTCGGCAGATTTTTTATAACGATGTAGAAATATTTTCAGGGTTATTCACTTCGATTTAATTAAACTTGTTATGCACGTGTATTTGCATTCTTTCGGCAGAAGGAAAATCAGGTTACTCTCAAACTTATTTAAAAATTTCCAAACGTCAAAAGAGCAAAGATTATAAACGTCATAGTCCTAACTGTGTATTATCTCTGTGTTGCAGTCCAGTCGATATTACGAACTTCAGTGTTACAAAATCTTGTTCAATTTGCCGTCAGGCGATAAAAATAGGTTGGAAGCAGCATTTAGAAAAATACAATTACGTTATGTTGAAAATATTTTTTATTAAAAAATGTATTTATTTTCTCTTGGGGACAATCTCTTCTGAAAATTATAAGTTTACTTCTTGGTCGCATTGACTGTTCTCTATGTTCATAATTATCATATGGTACAGTTTCTGATTCCCATCAATGATCAATAAAATATAAACCACCTGACAATCTGAATTGTCAATTGGCTGAGAACATCCGTAGTAGATAAAGACCATTACATATACAAAAAAATCTGATTCCATCTTCAAATATTACAGATTTATTTTAATGGAATTCTACATATTTATTTATACAAGGCAGTAATTTTACTGTTGTACCATGAAATTAAAAATGCATTAAATTATATGTATTTTATTTATAATATATAATTAATACATAGATTGTTTTTCTACGCAGGTGGTGGTTCTTTCATCGGTATAATTGTTAGATATAAAAAAAAAATTACGTCAAATACTTATTACATAATTGTAATTATACTATTTGTCGCTGATAATGATATCATTCGTTTAGATATAATGTATCAAATTTGGCATTATTCCATTAACTGGCGATAACTGACACTGTGCAGGCGTAAAATTCTTTAATTTATTTTTTATTGTGTATAAATCGTAAACTTCCATACGGTGGGTTACTTTTGCATCATTTTGAAGCTCTTCAATGGTGGAGTCTCCTGTATCTATAAAATCCCGTTTAGCATAGTCAGGGTTTTTCGGATATAATTCATCACCTAAAATAAAAAAAAAACATTAATCACCCTAAGTCGCATTTCTATTGACGGTTTAGCTTTACTAGCTGTGAATTCACAGGTAGCGAAATACCAATAAATATTGTTGGCTAGAGCTATTTGTACTAAGGGGTTTTCATAGAGTTGGCTTAACTTTATATCCTTTAAAACCTTACATCTTTCTCCCCTGTACATCTCTTGACAACTGATTATTTCTGTTTACTCCCACCTACCTCCTTTTTGTTCGTATTTATCTGTTTTTGCTTTTACTATTAACGACAATTTTGTTCAATCACTTCTTTGTTTTGATCCTATTATTATATATATTTTTTTTTACATTTCGTTTTGTGTTTGGTACATTGTACTGTTTAAATAAATAAATAAAATAAATAAACTCTATGGAAACACTATATGGAAGTACAAACCCTTCAAACCAACAAAATATTTATTAGTATTTCACTACTATGAATTCACAGTCAATGAAGTAAAACTGGCAATGGAAACGTGGCATTAAGTGGCAGTGGGTATTTTTCCTATTTTCTGTAAATTGTGGACGGTGGAGTAACCTACAACTATATTGATCTAAAATGCAGAAAAAACTTTTGTGGATCTAAAATGCAGAAAAACAGTTGGTGTTATATTACATATAATAGGTACAGAGGGTCTAATAAACCAAGTGAAATCTGTTCAATCAGTTGGCGCATAATTCTATCGAACGCCACGAGTCCAATTCAATTAACTCTTTACGTCTAACGTTGTGTCATTTGATCATGTAAATTTATCTTGATTGTTCTCTCAGCGAGAGCCAAAATAAAGCTCTTTTTCTTGTTGGCAATCTTTCGTAGCACACTATACAATACCATGAAAACTGATCGAACGTTAAATTTGCGCATCGTCAAAATGTTTGCGTCAGAGGCGTTACGAGGTTTGCCGACAGAATGTTTTGTTTTACAGCGTATCTAATGGAAACAGCGGATGAGTTAGCAAATTTACGCCTCGAATCATAAATATTTAATACAACCTTTATTTGCAAACGAAAGATAATAAAATATTCATTTTAAGGTTATTTTACCTGGAAAGATAGCAATATGTCCATCTCCCTTCTTCGGGTTAACGAGAATTGGGTAAATTTGATCACAGCCTAGAGAACTTCTCAATGAAGAGTATTTTAAAAGTTTATTTATATCCTTTTGATGGTGTAGTCTGGATACTTCGTAAAACTGAGGAGGCGGAAACATTATTTTTCTGTTTTGAAAATTTTCAATAGCCTCTTCCGGTGAACCCCACTGCGAAAATAAAAAAAATCTAAGTAAAGTGACAATAAATCGTAAACAATTTAATACGTAAATAAAAAATGATTTTATCAAGCCTCGTACTATTGGGATTTATAAAATCTGAACTGAATGTCGTGTATCGTATAGATTGACTTCTGAGGTTATATTGAAGTATATTAAAAAAATAAGCAGAAAACGTGAAATTTATTTCTGCAATAAAATAATAATACTGCAGTAGAGAATCAAATAATTCGATACTGTTATTGTTATTAACATGGATAACTTAGATAGCGCCGTTTTCATGAGAAAATTATTTCAAGAGCTGCAATATATTTTCCCTAGTTCATATAACTTTCGATAAAAATAGAGAAAATTTAAATGTTATATTCTCACTATATTCTTTGTCGTGTATCGTATAGATTGACTTCTGAGGATATATTGAAGTATATTAAAAAAATAAGCAAAAAACGTGAAATTTATTTCTGCAATAAAATAATAATACTGCAGAAGAGAATCAAATAATTCGATACTGTTATTATTATTAACATGGATAATTTAGGTAGCGCCGTTTCCATGAGAAAATTATTTCAAGAGCTGCAATATATTTTCCCTAGTTCATATAACTTTCGATTAAAAATAGGGAAAATTTAAATGTTATATTCTCACTATATTCTTTGTAGAATTTACCCATACTATGTTTATACAATCATAATTATTGATATAACTTCATTTAAAGTTTAAATTACCCAGACTTTAGAGACCTCAGATGTGTCGGCATGGACAGATGGCGCAGATTCAAATCCAGCTATGAAGAATAATGTATCGAATCTTTGCTTGGCGTATCCTATTGGAGTGAGCCAGTTACTCCACAGAAATAGAGACTGTATGTCAGGGTAGCAGTTCAGATTCTGACACAACGAGAGAAATTCCATCGGGTCTTTGTGTACCTGTAACACAGTATTAATTGCATAGAATTTATAACAGAAAATATTATTTACAGGTGCTATGAATTTTAAATTTTTATGATGTTTCTTGAGACAATATTATCATTGCTGCGTGGAAGGGTCGATCTGTATAAAACGTTCTATGCAGATTACCCCTAATCAATATGTAATAAAACTATGAAAAATGTTTTTCTTTAAATTTAATTTAAGAGATGCCTACAAACACGTGGCATTATTTAATATTTGTATATGTCTATGTATTCAAATCTTTATGCGGGTAAAATTTTAAAAGCATTTGAATTAAAATTATGCATAATTTTTATTTATAAAACATGTTGGACCCAATGTTGGATATAGAGCTTACTTTCGTTGCCTCAACTGTTCCTACCAGCTACTTTCATTAGGTTACCAGACCATATTGTCTGAGGTCTTCCTACAGTTTTTAATTTTCCGTTGGTCTCCATGTTAGTCTTTCTAAATTCATTATTCTTATCTTCTGATATATTAGCTACCTAATTCTATTTCAGTGCTGTCAGCCTTTCAGTGCTGTCTAAGACTTTGGTCATGATAAGAGTTTCTCTTTCAGTGTGCGGTGAATGTTATTCAAGCATGATTAGTTAAGTAAATGTTGCGGTTCCAAGACCATGTCTAAAGACTTTAAGAAAATGTTGGTGATTTCAGAATGTATAACAGCGGTCCAAATATAACCCTACCTATGTTAGGTCTTTTCATATATTCCTGCTTTACAGTTATCATTATCTGTAGAGATATACATATAGTTTAAAATATATTTAATCAAAGCCAAAAAAGAATTATTTTTTCAATAAGATTTCCGGAAACTTCTCGTTTGATGTCTGGAAAATAAATCATCGTTAATATTACCTTACTTTGCCATTGTTTTACATCGAAGTCTGTGATAAAAGAAGCGAATTTATTTTTGTTCACTGGATCTTCATGGTTTAGTTTACAAATTAGTATGCCGAGCTCTTCAAAGGTTTCTCTAATAGCGGTTATCCTCAAAGCGACGTGCCTACGTGAAATTATAAAAATATATATGATTTATTATTAGTAATTTGAATTATAATCGATTTATTATCTTAACTGATGAAGTGAACGATTATTTAAAATTACCTATTTACTGGATCGGTGTCTCCTTGTAATATTGGTGGAATGAGTATGTTTTTGGAGTAAAAGTGTCTAAAATCATCTTTTCTCAGACCGAATCTCTTGAAATGGTTGAACCATTCCGGGCTGGAGTCGCAATCCTCGAATGTTCCCCCAGGGAAGACGACGGTGCTCGGAAGGAATTCTGATTTGTTGCTTCTCTTCTGAAGAAGGATTGTGTAATCGCTTACTTTGCTGCTGTGCACTTTATTCAAACCATTTTTTGCCAGGGCTACAATACTCGCTGACTCCCTCCATAGTTTTGGATGCGGTCGCATCTTCGTCTGAAATCATTATCATTCGGGAAAACTCTAATATTCGTGCTTAGTTCAGAGAAATATTTTATTTGAAGTGTGATGGTATGTAAACACAAAAATAAAATATTTATTGTGCGTTATTTACTTTTCTTTTAACATCATAACTTATCATAATATTGGCAGATTTTGTACATGTATTCAATCACTTGTATCGTGGAAAGAGCAATTGGCAATATTCAGACAAACTCAGGGAAAGGAGAACAAATTAATGAATTGGGAAGAAAACCGAAATAATTGATGTGATAAAAATAGACACGGGATTAAAGTGATTAGAGGCAAACTATACAATCTTAAAAAATATATTTTTTTTTATTATGGTACACAAATCTTTATTTTAATTCACAGTTAATTTATATAGTACATTCGTGGTACATTATTTTTTCAAGAACGTTTTTCAATTTAAAATATTTAAATTACAAAAACATATTAAAATGCATAAGTCAACACAAGAAAATTGATTTATGGATAAATCCATTAAGCGCCAAATAGTTTTCATATTCACATTTCAACAGTATCCAATAGTTTTATATTTAACTGCATTTTAATATTTATGGGTGATTTTTCTTGTGAATTTTGCTATAAATGTTGTATACGTTGTTTATAATTTTGCTCGTATACCGATAGTATTGTCCAAGATAATATTGACAATGACAAAACGGTTATATGACAGCATTCAATAACATTCTGTTCATGTTGACATCGAATGCAGTATAAATCCTTCAGATTTGGCATGATTGACACACATCACATACATATCGATAAGAGTATCAAATGTCGGTCTCGTGATTTAGTGGTTAGGACACTTGACTAACGCACTGGAAGAGCGCTGTTCAAATCCTGCCGGAATGAAAAAAAAAATAAAAATGTATTTACCAATTCATACTTTGAAAAGATATATATGAAAAACAATACTAAAAATTATATATTCATTCTGGGCTGGCAAATAAAACTGCTAACTCTTGTATCGCCTTGGGGATATACCACCTTTCAATATTGTACACCACGTGAAATGAATTTATCAGTATTTTCGTGTTTTTATTTCGATATTGTAGATTAATTAGGGAAAATAGTGCAGCGGTTTGTTCATTTGCCTTGTTGTTCACTGCGTTGTAAACGTGATGCATATCACTGCTGCCCGGTGACATTTTGATATTGCACTTCTAATCCAGTACTTTAGCCCATTTTTTTTACATAAATTCACAAAAACAACTATAGAACTCCACATATAGATAAAGCACATTCAGAAGACAAGCTCTTATAGTTGTTCCAAATTCGCAAACCTCTATTGAGCACATAAGAATAAACACGGTATTGGGAATTATCATCGATTCTCTAATTTGCGACTATCGGTGCGGTTGCATATGTCAATTCAGCGCAACAGTAGGAGAAAAAAATATATATTTATACAGTTTTACGACTGACTATGTAACATGAATAAATCCACTTCATGCGGTTAAATCAATCTTGAAAAGTGGTACTGCGATGCAAGATCACTGTATTGCTATTTTTTATTTGTTATTCATACAAACTTATTTAAAATAAAAATTGAAAACCTTTTTAAAGTTTTTCACTCCGGTGGAATTAAATCCCGTGGCATCCGACACTTTAGCTAAATTTCCTATTCATTATGCTACGAGGTTGAAGAACTGAAGAGAAAGCACCATTATTCAGCCAAAAACTAAAGAATTAAAAAATTGATAACCATTATAAATATGTGATGCCGCTACGTTGTTTGAGTATATATATTTGATTCCTATATTTGTATATTCACACTTTCATAGTAACAATACACAAAGTCAACTCTGATCACAGTTCCTAATAAGGATTTTACCTTTAAAATACTATCTGCAGTGTATGATACTAGTCCATATCCATATAACAGAGATAAGAATCCACCGAACAAACGATTTCAACAGGGATGCGATCACCTATAAACTCACGACTTCACATGACAAAGAAATCGAGACTATGAAACTGATTTAGCGAGCACCCGAACATTACTGGCAATACAATCGCTAAAATTTATCATCGATCATAATAAAGGCGGCTATGTGAAACAGAGAAAGGAATACTTTGCGAAGCGATATAATAGATAAGAGATGTTAATTTAAATTAATGTATCTACTAGTACGAGTGTCTGCCGCCGGTGTGATCGTGAGTCGAGTTGGTCGTACCGAACTAAACAGATATGACCTCTAATTTATTTGGAGATCATTCACACAAACGCATTCTTATTCCAGCGATATTATTACACGCGATGTTAATTAATACATCATTCAACGACAGGAGGGCAAATGATTGGATAAGAAACAGAGGAAACGTCTTCACCGTATACCCGAAACCTAAAAGAGATGAGTTTTCTGTGTCGGTATCTTTCATTCAAGAACGCTATCATTTTATTACATTTTACAATTTAATATGGCTCTCTCTGCACCAAATTACGCTTAATTATGTTTTAAACTATTACAAATCAAAATATACAATATAGTGCAATCAGAGATACACAACACAGTAAATATTGGCAGTGGGGTACATTTCAGAGAAGTTCAAAAGTCGGGTTTTATCTGCGATATAATCAACAATATATAAAAAAACAAAAATAATATTGATCACGCTTTTGGGCTTCTATGGAAGTAATACTACTGCATGTTGGATGGAAAGAAGTACAGGTGAGTAGGCAGGATACACACCAAGAATACACTCATCCTAGAAACGGGCAAGGACAAAGCAAAGTACATATAAACACCCAACCCCACCACAATTAATTTCCCCTGGAGTACAATACTGAACGGTGGTATTGCTCCAGGGCGATACAATATCTATTCTTTGCACTAGCCAACAACAATGAATGCATATATCCCCCTACAAGAAATATGTATTATTTGGTGGGGGGGGGGGTATTTGGTGTTTTAATCCATATTAATAAATACATTTGTAAAAATAATGTAAATTGTAATTTGTAAAAATTTACTTATCTTGGCAACAAGTTCACGAGGGGCGGTAGATCGATCGAAGTTATCGATCGAAGTTATCGATAGAAGAGTGACAGCAGGTAGTAAAGTGAACGGTGCCATGCACTTCATAATTGACAATAATATGCTCTCCAAAGAATTGCAGTTGGCAATACATAATGGAGTCTTGGTACCTTGCTGTATGGTAGCGAAACTTGGACTTGACAGAAGAAGGATGAAAGCAGAATAAATGCAGTGGAGATGAGATTATTACGAAGAATGTGTAGAAAAATCCTAATTGATAGGATAAGAAATAACAATATCAGAGAAGAATGCAAATCAAAAGTAACAATCACAAATAGAATGAAAGTTGGATGTTTGAGATGGTTTGGACA
>JAPMAF010000151.1:0-18032 GCA_026537445.1 Silvatares holzenthali | reverse complement strand
TACAGATCCACACCAACATCAACCTCACACAATCTGTTGAAGGCATTAGAAGCTCGGATGAAGTACGAGTTGCTTCTATATCTGGTACGGTAAATTAAGATCTTATTCAAAAGAGTGATTCAATCATTCATTGACAGATAATTTCCAAAATATATATACGGTTCTTGACATACTTTATCTTGACAGTAGAAATTCAAAATTGTAATTTAATAAAATCTTATTTATTTTCTTGTTTCAGCCATAGAATTGTATGTTCACCTTTGAAGATTTAATATAATCAATTTTTCAAACTTATGGCTGAAATATGTTGAATTTATTAAATAAATAGTGATTTAGACTAAGAAAATAAACATCATTTTGTTATGGAGAATCACAAAGTATCCGAAGAAAACGTTAAATATGCTGTATTTTAGAATTGAGTTGTTACCCACAGGTAGGAACGCTTGTTCATGTTTCATCTCGAGGGTGATGTTGTCTCTATTTTTACGGTACAGTATGGCTTAGCGTAGAAATGACGCAAGATATTAAAAAATATCTAACTTTGAATACTATATATTTTTAATTAAAATAAAAATATTTCAAAAAAAAACTTTATTTCTGCGTATGTCAATCGTATTCATTTCAATTCACTAAAGATGCTCTTGTTAGGTACCGACTAATTTAATTCCGCTTGGAACTTTCCATTTCCAACTGCACCGGTATTATTTATAAGTGCTCGTTACTCGCAGGCGTAAAAACGTCTTGCTCCATTTTCAGAGAAGGCCCAAGGCGGGTCCAGTTATAAATAAATTAAACCGAAGATTAAACTGTTCATTTAACTGTCGGTCACCGATACACAATGCACTTGTTGGTCGTGAACTATTTATAAAAGTCCTTTTTTGTATTTAGCAAGAATGTCGTCCATCTTTGGTTTATGTACTTGTATTGAAGACAAAACAACTATCGATAGTTTTTATCATTTAATTGAAGTTTGTAAACCATTTCTTTCATATTTTTGTTTTTGTCTTAAATTACCGTTTCATACATGTCTCTCTACTGACCAGATGATAAATATTTGAGTGAATTATCTATGAATGTGTCAAGGGAAAGGATAGTCCTCGCGGCATGACATCTCACAAAGTCGCGATAGGGGTAGGTAGACTGGAGCGCCCCCTTTCTATCCTGACACACACTTCTTACCTCCTCCACATTCACACACGCACGACGGTAGTTGAAGCTCCTCACATTGCCTTAATTAAGAAGTTGAGAAACATGCTCCTGCCGAATTTTTCTGGGTCTTCCCCGTACTGCTCTCCCACTTTAATTCGCACTGTAGTACTAGTGATAATATATTATATTTATTCCAAGTCGAGGGGAGAGGTGTGCATCCTACTCGACTAATAATCATACATATTTAAGGATTTATATACAATAATAATAAAGGAAAGTTAATTTAGAGGCGCGTACAGCTTCCACCACATTTCTTCGGCAGACACGTTTTTTTTTTCAAAAATTTGCAGCTGCAATGATAGTATTTTCGTAAATTGTGAATCGCTGCATGGCTCCAGCATACCTGTGCTTTGTAGTGCAACAACTGCTGATATTCGCATTTCCTCAAAAAAATCCTGTGGGCTATATTGTATTGTACCTTCAGGGCATTGATGCATACTCTCTTGGGTGTAATTGGCCCACATTTCACCGCGGTATATGTTGTAAAAAATTTCAGAAACAACGTGACGTTTTAGAATATGATCACTTTTAGAGAATCTCCTTGTAATAAGGGTTGCTTTAATATATAAGGCTCTTCGCTGTCTATGTACGACACAATCATCTATGAGTACCTCAGGATAAGATCCGTGTTTTGTAAAACATTCGATTCAGTTTTTGTTACTAGGCAGTGCAAGACAATGTGCTACTAACTTGGAAAATTGTCGATACGATAAGTAGACGTAATGGCACGTCCACATTACACAGAGTTGATATGTTCGTTTGTGTTTATTGCTTATATTTGTTCAGGGTGTGTAACTGTTCATGCACTGTGTGTACGTACACATCCATCGATATAAAAATAGCATCGATTCGTTGTATGAAGACAGGTCCTTCATTCAGATTACATCCGCTCTGACGGATTCGTAATTAAACCGATCTTTTTAAACTGCGAAGTAGCTAAGCACGCACATTAGTAAACGAAATAAGGCATAGTTAATATTGTGTTTTCCCGTGTGCTTATTTCTACCATAGATGAAAGACCTGTTTTGAATAATTTAAGATATGAATAAAACCAAAATATGGAAGATTTTAAATTGGCCCTCTGAATATCTGTATATGTTTTAGTATGAATAGATTACTTTCTAACGCCATAAAAGCACTCTCTACGAGATCCATATTGGTAGTAAAATACATAGTAAAGTCTTGTCGCAAACGCTAATAGTCAGATGCGACTGCTATACGACATTGTCAATGCGATAGACTGAACGTTATTTCGAATGTGTTGTTGGGCTTGAATACAATAAGATATACAATTACACTTCATACAGTTTGTATTTGTATTACGTATTAAGCGCCATTATTATTCAGAATCTATAATTACTTGAGTTATAGGCCACTTTCAGAGAGTTGAATAATGGCCAGATATTTTTATGAGGGAATGAATTAAAACGCAAACAATTTAACAGCGTTCTTAGTGGTTTCTAAAGTTGGCTCGAAAGGTACTGCCGCTTAACTAAGAGCACTTTATCAAATTAAATTGTAATTTACCGGCGCTTATGCCACTCCCAGAATGGTTTCCTGGACAAAAGAAGTGATATTTTATCTTCCAATGTGGCAATTGTGTTAATCCCTATGTTTAAGCGCAACGCTTAACGAATTAAACTATTGTTTTGATATCTGCAAGAATTATGCGGGTTTGAACAGTTTACTGGAACCTTTTGTACGATCGCCGGACCTTTTTGGATTACAAGAATTATAATAGACACAATACTTAGTATTTGTAAATGAAATGTTTTGTCTCATTATATACTGAACATAAACATATTTGAGACATAACCGATGTGAGCACGTACTTGTGAAAAAGCACGAATACAAAAAAGATGAAAGATACAACAGTTTATAAATTCCGTTCTTGAAGTAACCTAATTTGCCGTAAATACTTTTCATAATCGTAGGGAGTCAAGGAAAATAACTCAGATTTGTGTTCTTGTGTGCTGTAAGAATCTCATAGAGGAATACAGTTTTCCTTCAGTGTCTTAGCTATATTGGAACAAAGACGTATAGCTATTAACAATGTATAATTCTTTTGAATTATAAATTGTGAACCATAGTGAGTTTTTTACTTATTGTTTGAATACATATTAGGTATTCTAATTCATTATAAATATTACTATTACTTCCGATGATTTATTTGCTTATATTAAAGTGGCAAGGTGTTTTGATTGCTGCATTTTGAGTATGACATATCAGTCAATAGCTTGGTTTACAATCTTGCAAACTCAGTCGAGAAGACACGCGTATCGATTCGTTTTCATGTGACTTATGTTATTTGCAACGCACATCCTATTGTCATATCGATGGTTAAACTGGGAAAATTCAGTCACTAGTTCTTGAGAGCTGTAATCGAGTAAATTAGAGATTTTTTCTTTGCTTTTGTTAATCACTTATCTATTTAATAAATTAATCGATATTCCGCAGAGAAAATATTGCGTCGTTGGCAAAGACTCAGTATCGTTGAACTTATGGTGTTTGATTTATAAGGTCTATCAGCTCACAAGGCGAAAATGCGTGAAAATCGTGAGGTAAATGTGGTCAAACCAATCCCTTATATTCGCACGCGAAAATACATCTGGCTCGTACGAGCACGGCGTGCTAGGGAAGCTCGCGGTTCGTGAACATGTAGTTAATCGTCTATTTATTTCATTATGATACGAATGTAGCGTCAACCTAATGGGACGTTATCACGTGAATCGCGGAATAATGGTATTGGTTTGTCGGGTTCAAAGGTTTCTTTCGCATCCGACCTCGTATCTTTTCATAAAATCACGTAGTTAATATTAATTACTTTCGCAACGAATATTTGCCCTGCCCACCTGAGCTTTTTATTTTAGAAATCTTTCATTCCTTTCATTCTTGTTTTCCGACAGCCGATTACTGATGACCTTCTAAATTATCTTGTCGTTATAAACTGTTCATCATCGTGTGTGCATTAAGTGTACATTGATTTCTATTCAGTTAATCTTCATCATAGCTCACGACAACTCTCCCTTCCATGACCTATGAATTGACTTGTGAAAATTGAAAGTTGTCCATTGTTGTCTCCAGGACGCAAGTGATGGGTATATAAGTGTATATGTTATTTAATGCCCAAAGGTCATTTCAGTTAGTTTGATATGAGGTATTTATATTATATAATTTAGTTTTTTTTTATAATTACACACTTATATTAAGAACGAGCAACCAGTTCTTGCATTTAATCATATTTTTATATATACATATATGAATACTAAACTTTTAATTTTACCCGATCCATTATCCCTTTCTACTATTTCGTTACTATTGAAATAGTGATTGTTTTCTTTCATATAATATATTTTTGAAATATTAAAAAATGGACTTAAACCTTTCGGTAACCATGCAATAAAAATATCTTCTGTTTAGCTACACATTTTTATAATCAATCGAATATGCCTGTAACACTTAAACATTAATATAAATTATTGATTTTTAACCGAACAAGTTTTTATCACTTTTTTTACTGATTAGTAATATAATTGACAGAAGTCTGGCATTGCCGGTCGGCGTAATATATATCAAATGTTTTTTTTTTATAAAAAATGGGGGAAAGAGAATCAGATCAATCGAAAGGGAATGGAATAACAGCATCGCAACGAAATAATATCAAGGAAACGTGGGATGTTCTTTCATTTTACCAGTAGTTTAGACGCATTAAAATACTGTGCCAACAACAAGAATACTATGTTAAACAAGAGAGGATAGAGGGTGTTAACTATTAACGAAGATTGGTATACAGCCCTAAATGTATTTGAGATCCTTGGAGTTGTCGCGCTGATAGCGGTGACATTGATTTGTTTCAGGTTTTTATATTATATCACAGATATTGAACCGCACGAATCGAAATGAAAATAATAAAAATGGGGGACTGCAATTCCTAGTGGCATATGTTAACACTTTTCTGTTTGGGTTTGATTCATTGTTTTCCATTAAGAAGCCAAGTCTTCTAAAATAATAATAGACACTAAAAATAAATGTCTATACTTCATATATGTACAGTTTATCCTTTTGTAATGGATTTCAAGTTACGAACATTTCAAAACATTTCAACCATCCGGAGAATATGACATATGTTATTAATTCGCCTACAATCAATCGGAGAAGTTTACCTTTGCTTATTTTGTAACCGCTCAAATCTAAGAAGAGATCAGCGACCAGCAACTGTCACTTTTATTCGGGTCTCACTTTCCATATCGTTCAATTATTCCCTTATATTATTTCGACACTCTTTACCGGTCTGTTACGTATCCCGACCTCGTTAATTTGACCAATGATAATTTGTTACGGTTAATTGAATTGAATTTCGGCCGGACCTCTCGCGCTGCGGCGGGAATGATACTTTATTATTATTTTAATATTTGACTTCCTCATTTTGCGAAATATTTATGCGTCTCTTCCGGAAAAGGCGATAATTTCCTATTAAGATGGTCTGTTAACTATTACGAAATTAAATTATTCCGAAACGTTATTATCAGCCGTAATGATCCGTGGTAACGGTGTTAGTAGCGAACCCTTTGCCGCTGTCAGATTGTCTTAATGGAAAGTTGTTCACACATAATTTCACAGCGAGAGGTTTCTATCGGTCTATTACGATACTTTAATCGTTATATAATATCGGCGCATGTAGAGTTTATTTGGCGTATTCTTCGCGCTTCACCTGCAGTAGTATTGTAGGATAAATACTATGTAATAACGATGGTAGAGAACGAATTTTGCGTTACGCTTACTTTTTTATACGTTGTGTGCTCAGTACTATTTGCAATCGCGTTAGCACGCAAATTTGTTAATATACCTATATTCCGTAATAGATAATAGTTGTAAGCTTGGAATACGTATGTAGGAACATCATCACCGTAATATGTTATCATGTTTGCAATGTAATTTATTGGTTCAAAAACAAATTGTGTTTTAGGGAGTTGCTTCTGGATTTTTTTAATATATTTTTGTTGGGATCCCTTTAGGCCTCTTTGCCTTCCTCTTTGCATGTTTATTTTATCCCAAACAATTAAGTCTGCCGTTAAATGATTTCCCAGTTCCCGTTTAGTAGCACATACCCAATCCACCATAAAGATATCTGAGTAAATTTCATATTAATTTTCACTCCAGATTAAATTCCTTGAAAGTATAACAAAAAGCCTTTAGATTATCTCAGTGTTCTTGAATCCATTGCTAAACAAACATAGATCTCCCTCGTGGTTACCTGTTTTCTAGGATTCTTCACGGTCCTGACATATTTTTATCATGATTATCATAGCGCCATGTTACTGCGGTTCCTTTAAAAAACTGATCCAATCGTACAAAACCTTGGAGGTGGGAGTAGTCATGGGAGTCGTACAGGTAATACCCCATACACAGTGTCTCCGAAGAGATAGACAGAAAGGAACGAGAGCCACACCACTCTATCCTAACACACGCCCCTTGCCTCATCCACGTTCATTCATTTCCTCGTGTATGCTCTTCGATTGTTATGATTAAGAACTACCCCTCTGTCCCATGTTTTCTACATACGTGTCCTAAATTGTCCGTACTAATCTCTCAAACCATATCAATACATTAGGGGGTAGTACCTAATAGAAAAAAATAACCGAATATACCTATGTTGGTAATTAAAAGGTCCGAATTCATTTGCTCTGTGTTATGTTGTACATCGCGATACGAATTCTTTTATAGCCTATTGTAACTCTCGTATTGTATAATGGCGGAAGATAAAAACTGCCAGTACGATATGCAAACGTGCTATAATAATAACTTCTGCTGTGAAATGAAAAAGTTGCTGCGAGTTAAGTTTATATAGCTCATTATAATGGACCTCGCATCGAGTGCATTGTGTACATATGTATATGTTTTATGTGTGTAATCCGCCCGAAGAACTTTACTGCGCGCCCGGGGCTACATCGCGGCCCACTGACTTCGATACACACATTATATGACAAAAAAAACCAGCACTTCAAACCGGATTATTATTTTTAGATTCCGACTGTATTATTTTTGTACGAAGCTTCTCTGCTATTATTGAAAAATGTACTTAAGGCACGGGTCAATGTGAAACATACAGGTGCACGTAAATATTCATCGACAGGTGAAATATTAAAGAAAAAATAAATTAAAAACCTATATTGTAATAAAATTCCAATTAAATGCGTAAATTATTAGGCTTATTTCATTTTAGTTGTATTATTGATGATGAATGAAATATAATAAATGTTTTTTGGAGCCTACAATATCGCTGCTTTAGTGGATAAATCTGTGATAATTTATGATTTAAAATTGAAAACCAGGCTTTTTTATTATTGTAATATATATGTATATGTTCTGCGATTAATGAGGATATGTGTGAACGTGGTGGTGTGGCGCTCGGTCCTCTCTGCCTATCCTTTCGGGGAAGCAGTGTGATGATGTATTATATATGTGTACTGTTGGTTCGAAGCATCTAATATTTGTATTTCCGCCGAAAGAATATAAAAAATTTCTACGTGCAACATTTAATTAAACGAGACAAAAATCGGTGCATGTATCTATTGCCATGAATGTTCAAAGACGGAGAGGATCACTAAGATTAGTTATGAATGTTTAAAATATTTAAAAAAATGTCATAAAATGTTTTTTTAAATAATTTTTAAATTCAATTAAATATTTCGATGTCAGATCAGATTTTTCATTTTCATAGCTTTTCAAGAATATGGGGTCACTTAAATTTAGTTTTCTTGTAGTATCGTTTTAATTGAAATAAAAATAATTAAAGTATGTTTTTTAGTATCCACGAGCGCAATCCTGGTACAGAGTTCGTGCATTTCTATTGCGTTGATGCTGGCATGAGCAATCGGCTAATCGCTTAATGGGTAATATCATTCCAACCAAACATTCAACGTTGGATTTATTACTTAATTACAGCGGAAGTTGCGCGCATCTAACAACCATTCGCGGCCCCTTCGGTACAGAGTACGCATTAAATAACAATTGATGGAACTCGGTCACTGTGCTGTGTTATATAATAACAAATCATACCTAATATGTCGCCATGAATTTTCACCTAAAATGAGAATACACGTGTTCACGCATAAACAAGCATTATCCGTTAGCACCGATTGCTTTCTGCTTGATCCTTTCTAAGTTAATATCATTCTTCATCATTCAGGCGTCGGTAGCGGTAAAATATAATATAGTAGATTAGTAGGAATCTTGTTTCCTTTCTTACTATTTGTAGGACCCATTATTTTACCTTGGATGATGTTTCGCCTTACAAATCCAACCAATGTTTCCGATAGCTAAATTCCCCCGAGAAACCTCTCAAATGAATGCTGCTACTGAATCCTGCTAATATATTTATATCCTTGAGAGCTTCTCTCTCTCTGATCTAAACTAATACTTCATGTTAGTGAATTCGGCACTTTTAACATACGTGTGTGCTTCTCTTTTCCCTTTTACGACCATGTACATTTTTAATGCCTATAAATCCACTTTATGTACTCGAATACCATACTTACTCGATATAGTTAGCCGGTACAGGATCTTCTTTTTTTGATTATCCATGTAACAGAGTGTGTGTAAGCAACATCAAACATGAAGTATTCATCAAATTTCCGGTTCAAATACTTTTTGTCTGGCCTTGCCACGTTTATTACCTTTTCGCCATATTAAATTTCCACGCGCTCTTGCGAACTTTCATGCCGGAGAAATTGAGATAAATTTGCGTAGTTTTCAGTTTTCAGCTTCCCTTCCCCTGATACTATGGCGGTTTTAATGAACACCGCTGTACATTTGATGCGAGATGTCGATCGAGTTATTCACTTTCGTTCTGTAATTATAGCGATGACAGTCGATAATATTGTAAATTAATGGCGGCCATTAAATTTGCACCTGAATGTATGTTTGCTTATGTATTCTTGTATGAACGCCTTTACCTTAACAATTTACCTGTCGCTATTATACATCAAATTATTATTATAATATGTACATAGAAAATTAGATTATTGCTTACATACAACTTTGCATGCCTATCAATCTAACATGCAATTTTGTATCAAAATCATTTAAGGTTTTATTTTATACTATTTGTACTCAAATGATTAGATAGAGGTAAAAAGATGTTTGACAGTTATCCTCTAAATGTTCTAAAATTGTGGTCATATAACAATTGCAGTAATAAGTAATATGTGTATGGTTGATTTGTCGTTGAATTAGAAGGTAGACATAATGCAAAAAAGCCCGAAACGCGAAATCAATTGTTTATTATTTTTTTGTGACATAAACATGTTTTTTTTATATCACACAGTGTGGTTTTTAATCATACGAGGTTTGATAACAATTATTTACGTCATATATTCGATTGAAAACGGGAAAAATGTTTTAGGCCTTCATTACAATTCATTTGATATGGCGAACTGAATCTGAATATAAACCACTGTTTCTCTTCATCCTTTAAGTTTGCATATGGTAACATAAAATAAATTGATGAGCACGTTTATTTTTATGGTTTATTATTTTGTTTTATCTATTGTTTTCGTATGCAATTCAACTTTTGATTGTTTATTGTATGCTGTTATTTGTACTATTTTTAAAATGCCTCAATCAATTAATCAACTTATTCTCAGTGCTTTCTACAGTTTACAGCATTCTCGATGATGCCAACTCGCCGCTGGAAGAAAAGTCGCAATTAGTTAACAAATGTCCGTAAGCAATTTTATTTGTTTGTTACCGCCTGCTATTGGAAAAGAAAGTAGGAAACGTTTATCCGCCGTATGATTTGCTAGGCGCTATTCGCGAGCCCATCGTACCCGTCTGTAATATTATACATTGCCAAGTATTCATAGTTTTACAAAGAAAATCTGTGCGTTCAAGTTTCTATAGCTAATAATATAATTGTTGTTATTAGATAAGCAGTATATCTACCGTCCGGTATTAGACTTGAGAAATTTAGATTAAGGCCCGGAATTCTAAACGTTTCGGTCCGCAATTGTCTGTTCGGTTCGCTGCAGTATTCAGGTATGATTAAGATTTATACGTTGTCAACTACGTTTAAATTCATTAAAGGAAAGGACGCTAATATTTCTCTCGATTCCAAGTGTCGTGATGAATATGTATATCATATTTCATATCTTGACCGCGATAATGGGAAAGTTCGCTCAGCGCTAACCACGAATTTATGAAATTATGCATAGAACTAAACTGTCACGAGTTGTGAACGTTGCTGTGATCGCGATGCTTTTTCATATATCTGACGGCGAAAGTTATTTTTTATCGATCCGTATATTATTACAATGAGCATTTTAAGCTTCATTTTAATACAAATTTAAATATTATTTAATTTTATTGGCACTATGTAATATGTTTGTGAAGTTTTCAATGTGTTTATTAGTTGTATTTTCCGTTATTGTTACATTTGCAAGATATAATAAGATCAAATCCAAAAACAATCACTGATAGAGTTTGACATTAATGCGATGTGAAACGTTGCTTATGAAATATTCACTGCCTGATGAAATTAACGCTATGTTTTGTACGGATGAATGAACGCATTATGTCTCTCATAGTGTCCAGAATCCACCACGAGTGCAGTCTTCTATCGGGTCGCCAGATTCATTTTTTTTATCCTTATACTACACGTGAGACGCCATGACACCACCATCCGTCTGAGTGTAACATACTGTACAATTGCACATGTAAATGCTGTGTAGTAGTCGAAGGAGAGATTGAAAACCTGGTTATTCAGTTCTAGTCGCGAAACATGGATAAGTCCATTTCACGTGGCTTACAATACTGAACGGTGGTATTGCTCCAGAGCGATATAAGATCTACCACTCTTTTCCAGTCCAGAGTGAATACATATTATTTAATGCTTTTTTTTTGTTGCTATTTTTGATTTTTTTAAATATATGTTTACACATATATTTATAATCTGAATAGAAAAATGCATTTTATATGCGCATTTTTTTCACTCCGGTGGGATTCAAACCCGCGACCTCCAGCGTTCCTCCAACGCTTTAGTGCCTTTTAACCATTCGACCACGAGGCCGACTAACTTGCTGTATTAGTTTCACCCTTCCTCGCAGGTTTTCCTGGCACCCCCCTCCACACTTCCTAACATATCTCAAGTGCCCTGCTCCAGTTTAGTCTATTCAATAAACGTGCTACCACATTTGATGATTTCCTTGGTGAGGTAACCCACATAAACTCTGCTATGGAAAGGTCCCGTTTTAATTTCTTGCCTGACATCCATCCTTAAATAGTATAAATGCAATTGATGATTTTACATTAAAACACGCTGTACATATGGACCCTAGATATTACCGGAACATAATAGGATTTTTATGGTATGTAAATCTCTTCCATTGCCTAGACCACCTTCTTAGAAATTACTTATACTGAAAATGATTTTATATAATTATAACTCATACTGGATAATTTTTACTTTCGTTTATAGGCTCATTTCGTCGATTTTACTCCATACAATTCCTTGTACAATATGCACCTGGAAATCTGACGGTACTAAAAAATCTAATATATTAGGTCCGATTAAAATGTGTTTCATTTAAAAATCAAAATTTCGCACTCGATACATTTAGTGTCTCAGCCAAGCGTCCTCTCTCTCTTCAGAATCGCTGGGACCGACGGAAGTTTGACATGTGTTTATGAAACATTTTTATGGCATTGTTAAGAATAATTTTGGACATAACAATTTCAAGGTTGTTTTCTTCCCTTTGTTCAATGTGTTTGTTTCCCCATCTTATTGTCCGCATATATACATTGTTACTAAATTATTTGATTTTATTGTTTTACAACTTGTTTTTGCATAATAATGTCCACAATTTTAGTTTGCTGCACCATGAATACTATATACAACGCCGCTTGCCGTGATATGCATTATTTATGAATCCCGCTAATCCTGTTTGTATCTAGCATGGCACAGATATGTATGCAGGGTTAATAAATCACATTTACATTATCCACTTTGTTTTCATGAGCGCTTTACAATAATTTGTCGTAAATTAAATCAAACTGCTTTGACTATAAGACTTGCCGATGAAGAGTGAACAAAATGGCGATATATCATTATGTCTGTGTGCATTGCAGGCAAATTACAACGCGTAAACCATACATAGAAAACAAACGGCTGAATGATTTATGGTGTACATGAGTAATTCAAATTTAATCTTGATACGCGCACCTCTTGGTATCTAGATGCGTTATTTTTTTACCGTTTTTTTTTTTCATATTTATCTGTACATATAATAGGCGAATAAGTAAATTCGAAAAAAATCAAGTTATTAATATTAACGTGAAATTGAATTAACGTGAGATTTTTACCGATTATACGGCAATAACATTCGCTTTTATTTAACTAACATTTAAGAAGGTAACCGGAGATACGCTTGGTATAATATATTACTGCGAGATTGATTAGACTGCGGAATTCTATATTGCGTTAATGAACGGGAGGATGGATGTAAGAACTAGAGCTAATGAAAAGGACTCGAGATCAGAAAGCAAGAAAATTAACTCTACCCCCCTCTTTTTTTCTATATTTTTACACTTTTCCTTATTAGTATGACTACGACAATCGAGATTACACATCTATCCTATTAATCTGTTTTATTACATAATTCTATGATGGGAAACACAGCAAGAATTAACAGTCCTTAAAAATCATACATCTGCGACTTGTTAGTAACTGATAGAAAGTTGCATTATTTATTTAGGTGTAATTTGTGAGACATTTTACCCTCTGCCACTCCCAAGCATAAGAGACATGACGACGTTTCACTTGTCTCTTGTGTACTTAAACTATTTCGAAACCGACAACACTATGACGAACTATGCGCGTGTGGGATGCACCGCATCCAGTAAAATGACCCCAATCTCCATTATTTCCCACTCGTTATTAGGACGTCATACTTCGGTAACAGGTCGGAATGTTTCATTCGGTGTACCGCTCGCTATTATGTCTTGGACCAGGAAACACGAGATTCGTGTGTTACCCGTGTCTTGTCTTCTCTGGCAGATACACATTAGGAACATTCACATACTTCTCTGAGATTAAGATCTCGCTCAGACAACTATTCTACTGTAATAACGGGCGTATTTAGAATAGTTATTATTTGATTTTTATTACTTAACGCACTACTTTTGACTGGTACGAATATTTCTCACTTTATTATTATATACGTTCTGTAAAAACTCATTTTAATACTCCATATGTCTCGGCATTGTTCTACATACATCGAATGATGCGTGTGACTTGGGGCCCGGTACTCGATTTAGTGAGCATCTTTATAAGAAGCCAGGTTGGCAACTATCGTATCATGTCTTGATTACCTTACCTTATGCAGAATAATGCTGGATTTCCTCTAACACGTATCAATGTAAAGCGTAATAAAATTATACAAATTTTAACGTGATTTCATATTATCATTGAAGTTCAATAATGGCGAAATTTTCTCAATTGTAAAATTGAAATAATTGCAATACATTTTTGTAGCAAAGTCCGTGTAAAATGTTTATCATTTGTTCTCTTTTGTCTCGGTATGTCGACACATGGATACCAACGTGTTGATGGTAATATTGTTGTATGCATTGTTCGGTTCGTGGGTAATAAATATTGTGTGCATATGTCCCTTGCATCCAGTATCTCTCTTTCTGCATGTCATATTGCATTGTACATTGCGCGGCATAACTGTTATTTAGCAAACCACTGATCCGCCCGTACCAGTTGTTCTTGTCCGGTTTTACTAGAACGTATTTAAGTTGAATGCAGTTAAAACAGTGATATCAGATTTTAAAAAAATGTTATAATAATCAAAAACGATTTAGTTTCCCGATAGACTATTCATTATTTCCTTGTACTTAAATTAATTCATCCTAATTTTTTTTCTGATAACTATGACTGTCACCCTAACGAAAGATTCAGAGATACGAAGGCTAGGCCAGACAAATTATTAAACCATAGTTCTAAGTGTACCGAGGCGATGTCTTCTAGATTTATTTCCCTGGATTACGCTATATACTATATCGTTACATGTTTAAAGTACGACAATTATCTGGTATAATGATTTTAAACGTTTTCTGTGGATCTGTGGACTTGTTCATTTGCAATATCTCCCTTATCTTCAATACTCCAAATGTAAAAGTTGCATATCCTTGATTACAAACGAAATTTCAAACATCTGTATTTCTTCGATGTTACATCTGTGAGTGGCCACGCCTCTACGCTTTGTAAAATGTTGGAGGGAAAAGATTTGTTTGATAGCAATAGAAGCATACTCCACTTATTTTACTGCACTGTAAAACGTAATATGGAGAATCTCAGCTATCTTCAAGAATGAAGGAACGGACGAAGAAGAGAGAAAGTTATTCACTTGGAAAGTGAATTAAAATGAAAACAGGCAATTTTATGTGACAACTTCGCACAGTCGTTGATGATCATAATTATTTATAAAATTTACCACTACCCTAGATATCTGTGTTAAGAGTTGTATAATTGTAAAGATTAATCTGACTATTAAAACTCACAAACAACATATTTACGATCGATTTCGCCAGTCGTTTCTCCTGACGAAAGTTCAACTTTTATTATCGAAGGGCTCTATTAACTTTCCGTTTTAAATGCGTATAAATTTTTATTGGCTGACAATTAAAATATTCATTTTATTGATCGACGTTTTGTTGCAAAATATTTTGCTATGCTATTTAATGTCCTGCATATATTGGAAATCTCCAGGATTTGTTTTCTCTTTGGGCTAGGCACATATATGCATTTTTTAATTGAACAATTATTGATTGTGTGGATGTGTCGGTGTGACATCGGGTAGCAGCGGTCATCGATTAATTTACTTTATTAGAATTATAATACAATACACCATCACGCCGCTTCCCTGAAAGAATAGGCAGAAAAGATCGAACGAATACTCTATCCTAACATACATCTCTTATCTCGTCTATATCAAAGTTATATCTGCTGTTATTTATGGATTGTTTATTTTGCTGCAGAATGATTGTTTATTGTGCTGCAAAGATGGGAAATCACTCTACTAGTTTGTCAAAGAAAGAGCCTACGACCGAATTCAGACATGGCATGATGAATCAAAGGGGAGGCTATTTAGAAATGTGAGCTGCAATGCCGAGAAGATATTTAGAAATATATCTCTCATTACTTTTGTTGCTTATTTAAATGATTGTTTATCTTTGCTACATAAATTTGCGTCATTTCCTGCGAAGCGAAATATCGTATTGTAAAATAAAATCGCAATGGTGTAATACAGTTATAATATTTCTCCTTTACTCGGGTTACGTTTACTTAAGTTAACCTCGGGTTTACGCAAAGGTGGCGTTTATTCACGAATCGCTTTGATAATAATATGAACAACTCGTAGTCATTGACTTGGCATTGCATCAGATTCAGGTGTTCACTATTGAGTATTCCTACGAACACAACCACATGTTTTTTTTTACTATTATTTCATTATTTAATTGCGCGATGGAATTTCATTTCTGTACAATACTCGTAAGTGCAAAAATCATTGCTACATGTTTATAAATGCACGGAATACCTCAAGGATTCACGAGGACACGAGCTGCAGTTCATATGCAGAAATAGAGAACCTTGCAGGACAGACCGGAGTGGCAAAGGAGATGCAGACCTTTGCTGCAAACCAATTTATAGGATTGTAAGCATAGAAGAGAGAATAACCAACTAGATATATAGATATGTACATAACCCCATTATTTTTACACTATCTCATCCCAGTGAGCTCTCTACTGAACTCCAGCAATCTTCTAATGGTCATTTCTCTTGTTAGTGGGCGTCTCTGTTATCTCTTGTTATTCCATAACCTCTATTCTAACACCCTCTCTGTTCATCCATCATTTCACATTCTGGTAACATGACCAGCTCATCTTCATTCCTACTTAGTAAGCCTTTCAATTACATCTTCCACCTTTGTTTAGATCCGCTCATTTTTTATCTTTATTTAATTCCAAGTATCACACATCACATTCTTCCGTATGCCATCAATCCCATAACTAATGAATATCAACTCATTCTCTCCTATTTTGGAAAATTTTAGGGCCATATTCACAATCACGAAATATATTTATCTGTGAAATAAGTATATTCTATTATTTTTTCAGTACGGCAAACGATATCGAAAAATTTGCACTTATTTGACATATATCTCGTGATTGAAATATCGGCGTATATTCTTAGTGTATGTTTTTTAACGTCTATTGTACACTTTGAGAAATAAAATGAGAGGAAAATAGCTACTGCAACTTATTTAAATCGATAAAAATAATAGAGGAGGAAGGAAGATACCCGAAAGGTTATAAGGACTTTTTGTCCTCCAAGCTGTTCTCTCATTCTTCGTCTGCCACCTATTCCTTTAAACAACGGTGTATTTTCATAGATGAGTTCATTAATATGTTTATTTTTTATGTTTTACAGTATAAAGAATGAGCACGTTTATTAGAAATTTTATTTTAGCCGAAGCGCAAAAATATTGATATAATTTGCAAATGAAATTAGAAAAAATGCTTTACTGAATCTCAACAAACTGATAAACCCGTGGTAAGATGTGTAACCTCCCGTTGAGAGTAGGTACGTACATCCGGACTAAGTCCGGAATTAGTCGCGTTTCTATTCCAACTGCGCAGTGGCTAACGAATCATATTAGCGAAGTAAACATCTAACGAGCTCTGAATGTGTGCGGTGTGATCGAATTCTAACCGGAGCTTATTTTAATGTTTTGGAACGATTTTTAACATATGACGGAACTTAAATTGTCAAAGCAGGGATTCGAATCCAAACGGCGAAAAAATTGAAAATGCTTTTCTCTATTCAGATATTAAGTAACTATGGAAAAAGAAATGCATTTAAATAACGGGAAAAAATGGCGAAGAAAACATTTATAAAATATTCACTTAAACAAGTAGAGTTATATTTTTTATCACTAGTATTGTATACCAAAAAAAAGGTATCCATATTGTGTGAATTGAATCGAATAACCACATTTTTTAAGTGTGAAAGTGATATTGATGTGAAGGCAGGGAATAGAGTGAATGGTGCACTAAACTAAACTGTTATATCAAACAAGGATGTACGGAAGTGAAGCGTGGACATCGCAAAAAAAAGGAATGAATGCTGTTGAGATGAGATCTCTTAGAAGAATGTATGGTAAAACAGTATACGACAGAGTAAGGAATTCAGATATAAGGAATGAGTGTGGAGCTGGTACGAGCGTTTTTGATAAAATGAAGAGAAATTCCTTGAGATGGTTTGGGCATGTTGAACGAATGGATACCGAGAGAATTGTACGGAAAATTTACGATGCGAATGTTGAAGGTATGTGACAGAAGGGTCGCCCAAGGAAATCATTGCATGAACAGGTTAACCAAATTATAGTCGATGGCTTTGTTCGTAGTCGTAATACTCGCAGAGTATGCATGAGGAGATGTATAAATGTGGATGAGGAAAGAAATGTATCCCAAGATAGAGTGGTATGGCGCTCGATCCTCTCTGCCTACCCCTTCGGGGAAACGGCTTGATAGTGAATTGTATTATTGTATACTACTATACAGCATTCACTTGTGCAACTGCACCGAATGTTACATATCCAGACGGATGGTGGTCGCCTGGTGCCTTATGTGTAGAATGTCTAATATAAAAATATGAATTATGATAATAATATAACATAATAATAAATTCGCAAGTCAAAGACTTTTGGGTAGTCATGTCGTGTTGTGACATTTTGTTTGCCAAAGTTTCGGACCACATTGCA
>JAPMAF010000150.1:0-18049 GCA_026537445.1 Silvatares holzenthali | reverse complement strand
AAATTTATTATGTAACAAGTAGGATTGCACACCCCTCCTCTTGATACGGAATAAAGAATTTATTTATTTATTATTTATTTAATATATACGAATGTTCGAAAATTGCTCAACATACGATACTCCTTCCCAGTTAAACATTCTTATGCTACCTACTTGTTATATAGCAAAAAAAACTTTCGCATGGTATTATTTTTGCGAGCGTAAACAAAGAACATTTGTGATGTTTACAATATTTTGGATACCCTCTAAGAGCCGTTTTTCGATAGCGAAATCTACAAGAGACGCGGAATAATGCGAATGGAAGATAACGCGAAATGAATGGGATTTTTTCAGCTACTCGTGAATAGACAAACACCATAAGAACTGGAGTGCTTGTGACGTCACAGGGAATACGCCAAACGTCTCGAGTAGAAAGTGAATTTTGTAAGGGGACGATGATTGTTAACAGTCTGGTTTAGTAAGAAAGTTAGGGTACACCGGAACACACGAAATACATAATCGAACCCACTAATTCGATACTACAGGAAAAAGGAAAAATTCCTCGAATTTAAGGAACAAAGGACTTAGAATCAACTTCGAATTACAGAGGTTTATTTCGTTTAAATATTATTTAATTTGATAAAAATATAATACATTTTCTCTTGTATTGATGCAAACGAACGGTTTCAGGGAATATAATACTATGTATGTACAAATCCGTTTGGGTTAAATTACAATACATATTTTTGTCATACGCATAAAAATACATGTATTATTACTGTATAAAAACAGTGTTCATACAGCACCGTAAGTATACCTGGGGGTGTGCCAACGTTACTTCGCTAAGCTAACTATGAACGCTCACGTTAAAAAAATATATAGATTTGACTTCACAAAGATTTGCGAAGTCAACTATCAAATCTATATATTTTTAACGTGAGCGTTTATAGTTAGCTTAGCGAAGTAATGTAGGCACACCGCCCAGCACTTACAACAAAATTACGAAACATAATGCCGTTTGAGCATTTCGCATATACCAATCTTTGTACACAAACTGTACGAAAAATGTATCAACTCATGCGTGCGTTTGATTAAGACATTCATACAGTGCACAAACTTTTGAGTTTTTGATTTACAGGGAATAAAATCAAAATGAAAAATAAGTTTGAATTAAGGTGGCTTTCCACGACCTGTGGTAGGTAGCACGGCCTGTGGCAGACACAAAAAAAAATAATTTTGTCATATTTACATGTTCTATGCAAATGATTAGATATACAAATAATTGCATTTGTACGCAAACGAATATTTTTATAGGTTTCGCCACATATGAAACGCTACCAAAGCAGGTCTAAAACATCGAGTGATGCTATGCGGAAGTTACAATAGGAAAAGTAGGGATTTATTAATTCGGTTCTTGAGGAGATCCAAATTATAAGGAGGAAGCACGGTCACCGGCAACGCGTTCCACAGTCGCACAAGAAAAATCAAGCGAACCTGCTAGTCCTCATATGACCCAAGTCAACTGCATTCGAATGCTGGGAGAGAGCGTGTCGTGTCGCCCTACCAAAGATGGCGGCTAACGGTAAAACACATACAGCATGCCAACCCTTCGTCTGCGTCTTCGATTAGTCTCGTATACACAATTATATGTGAACCTGAATGCGACTTAAAACAGAGTTAATATGTTTGTTGTTGTCAATATACCACGTGAATTTTAACGGAGTTCGAAGCGTTTCGTTCTAACTGAGCATCTTCAGGAACAAGAACGCGTAGAACTCCGTCAAAATTCACGTGGTATATTGACAAAAACAAACATATTAATATTAATTTGTGAAAACGGATTACCACAAAGTTACACCAGAAAAAATAAATTATATAAAACAAAGTTCGTAATGTTTAAATAAACATTAAATATGAAGAATTACAACAGTTTGCTTCGACATTTAAAATGTAATAACAGAAGTTAAACGCCACTTCAAAAACTAAATTAGACATTGCTTTCGACGTACAATGGTTTTATTGGGAGCGAACGTTCTTCCAAATTGTCGAGGGTTTCGAAATTACGAAGTTGCGACTACATTTAACCGCTGATACTGTGTATGTACAGCGGAGGGTTCGGCAATAATTAATATTTAGAATGTATCAAGGGATGATTATGATTTATGTTTATGTGACGTCAAACGATACATATGGGGTGAATGGGTTCACAGTCGGTACACATCCATTGTAAACAGTCATACGCCTGTCATACTCTGTAACGGGGAAACAGGGAGAAACTGGAATAACTAGGTCAGCCGTGGTAAGCAGCAGTAACATGCACATGTGAGTATATCACGGTATTCAGGTGATGATACTTTACGCCACATTAACCGTCAAATTCGCAACTTTTGCAGGCATCGCATTCGCAACGCTCGGCAACACATTACATTTTATAACGTCAAATTATTCTAAACGTTAACTTAACACTAAATATTCATAGAATTAATTGATTCTTACAAGCTATTAACCAAGATGCACCTTCGTAAGAATATTGAAAAAACTACTCTTAACAAAAATACAAAACGTTTAACATTGCACCCACAAACGGTGATATTGCCAAGAACTCGAAATTGCTCGTATCTTAAATCCCAAATTCATTATAATTTTAATTAATGCTTTGTAATTAAATTACCAGAGAAATTATAACTTTAAGCTGGCGTATGTTCCTCGAGGAGAAGATACCAGTATTTAATGCACTACAAAGGCATGAAGCGAATCGCAGTTAGCGAAAATACTGCCATTGCGGCAGAAAATGTTTGGAATAACGGAGCAATAGAAGATCTCCAAATCAACTCTTCTTTTTTATTTATTTTTGTATTTTTTATTTACGTATTATTTTTATTTTTGTATATTTGCTTATATGTATTATTACAAGTCAAGTAGGACTGTACACCCCTACCCAGACTTGGAATAAAAAAGTTTTATTATTATTAACATATTTATGCAGCACAGTAGTACTTGTCAATACCACCCCTGGCTATGAATAATACAGCATATCATTCTGCAAGGATGCCATCACTTAGAAATCACTACGTGAAATGGATTCGAACCTTTATTGTGCAGAATACCATTCTCATAGCTATTGCTCTAATTGTTATAGAATCAAACGGATAGTATAATCCTTTGCCACAGTATAATAAACGAAAACCTCTCAGTATCGTAATAGAAGATTCTTAGCTTTTGATCATTGTTGCTAGGAAATTCTCTCGGGACGAAAGATTATGGAATTATTCCTACTCTGTTGCATCCAAAACGCTCACTTACTGCCTCATTACGACATAAGTGGCATTCTACTCGAACAATAAAGGAAGACCCAAATTTAATATGAAAATTCTTACCGATGAAAATGCTTCCGAATACACTGGGAGAATAGTGAAGGGTCTGTCAATATAAGAAGTATGTTTAACGTAAAAGTAGGCGCAGGATAAATATGTCTGGGGAGATATAACAGGATTTATTGCCTCATTACGGTCAATTGTAGGGAGTCCGTGTGTTGACCATCTCGTGAAGGATGAACACATACATATTGCGGCGTGGGTATAGTATATTTAGTTAGTGCGCATTAAAAGAATAGAAGGAATAATAAAACAACAGAGAGAAGCACTAATGCCGGTCTTAAACCACGCCCGAAAGGGCGTTGAAATATGAAATTAAATACAAGAACATGGAAAAACTTTAAAAAAGTACACAGAGTACGACGGCGGAGGAACATCCCACGCTCAACGAAGTATTCATTTTATATCATTTATTTTTTCGTATGTAACTTTGTGGTAATCCATTTTTACAAATCAATATAAATGTTAGTTTTTTGTCACTATACCACTAGAATTTTTTGCGGAGTTCGACGCGTTTCACTCTATTTGAGTATCTTCAGGAACTGAACAGTTCCTGAAGATGCTCAAATAGTGAAACGCGTCGAACTCCGCAAAAACTTCAAGTGGTATAGTGACAAAAAACTAACATTTTAATATTAATTTATATTCATTTTATGTTTGCCTTGAATTATCAAATAAAATGTTAACATGGCGAATCGCGCACAGGGCAGTACCAGCATTAAACAATGGCTTATATATTAAGATTGAAACCGATTATGATTACAACAGCTCAGCTATATTGACTGTAGCTTATTAAGAATTACTGTTTGACCGCTAACGTTCTGAAATCTCACTGAAATGTTAATTCTGTTTTTGCTTGACAATAAAGCCCGAGCCGTGGCGCTCAACACTGGTAATATACTCGCACACCAGTCATAAATTTAATGGGTCAATAAAAAACTTGTACGGCGCTCGGAGAAGAATCTATACTAGTGGCGAAAATTGAATCCTTATATGCGATATTTTCACTTAGAAAATATTTATAGACTCGCGTCCAATATGAAATTGATGTATTAAATAATGAAAGATAGCTTTTCAATCGAATAAAATTTTTATATAGTTCATAGGTCGGCAATATTATAGATGGAGAGCGCAAAAGATCGAAGATAACGAAAAAAAAGCTTCAAACGCAGAAAACCTGAAAATGCCAATGAAATAAAAGCCGATCGGGGAACGCACGCCACGTTCAATTAATCACAGGGGAAGAGAAAGAGAGGTAGTAAACACAATATATCCTGACAGCCTGAGGGCAGAATTGGCGAAAAGAAAATGGGGAGAGATGATTCCATAACTTTTAATGCCCAAAATTGTATAAAATAAAAGTTACATGCCAAATTATTGCAAATATTAGTATAATAACTTATTTTTAAATATTGCCTATATCGCCACAGTTGTGTACAGCTGCGATACATTTACAAAATTTAATACTGAAATGTTTTATATTTAAAATATGCGGATGTGATTGTGGACTTGTAATATGAAATAACTTTCATTGTATCTTTTATTTATTTATTTATTTTGAAAACACCAACAGAACATTAGATCAAACATGGACAATAAAATCATATATAAAACACTTAATATATATCTCCAATGTTCCAGCGACAGGTGTTTATCACAAAAAATAAAGATATACAGTATCATTTCGTTAAATGTTGTTACAATAAAAAAGAAATAATTTTAATTTCAATTAGGTAATTGTAATTGTTGTTCAGAACAAATGAACTAGTATGAGTACGCATAGTTACTTTGTGGTTTATTTTTATGAAATTTTATTTTATTCGTCTATAACCTCTAGGTATTATTTAATTAATCCAACCAAGTTTCAATCGCACGTTTGAATTTTCACTTTGCCATTTTAATTTCTTTGGATGCAAACGCTAATAATAGTTAACAAATTGTATAACGAGATGTTTTCACGTTCGGTACGAGTTAGCGGTGTTCATTACCGGGCGCCTGGTCCGCGTCCATCGCTAGTCTCCGCCGCGGGGCCGGGCCGGGCGACGCCGGATGGTCTGGCGGCCGGGGAGCGCACCCTCGCCGGGCTCGGTAGCGGCTGGGAAGCGTCTGGGAAGCGTCATCCCCGAATGTATTACGCGCTCTACGCGGCACGCTACTGTCAATTAACATCAAATTTACTACGTTTCCGGCACGTCTCTGCCCTAAAAATCCCTACCTAAACGGACTACGCTGCTATTAATTACGGCAAAAGTAAAGCGGACCGAATGAAAACTCAGATTTATGCAATAGTGGCAATCATCACCTTTTTTAAATCTTGTGCTACACATGAATCACCACGACACCACCCATCTGCAATCACTAGATATTATTTAATGAATTAATTAATTAATTAATCCATAAATTTTTTATTCTTTATTATTATACACTCGTTTTTTTATCTTATACTACACATAAGACACCACGACACTACCATCCGTATGGGTCTGTAACATTCAGTGCAATTGCACATGTAAATGGTGTGTAGTAGTAAAAAAGAATAAAAATCAGTTTATTCAGTTCTAGTCACGAAACATGGATAAGTCCATTTCACGTGGCTTACAATACTGAACAGTGGTATTGCTCCAGGGCGATACAAGACTACCACTCTTTTCCAGTCCAGAGTGAATATACATTTTTAAATGCATTCTTTTATTTTATGAATTGTACATTTTTTACGTATACATTTTTAAAATCCGATTCAAAAAGCGTTTTTTTTTCACTAAGGCGGAATTCGAACCCGCAACCTTCAGCATTCTTCCAGCGCTTTGGTCAAGGGTCCTAGTTACTAGGCCGACAGAGCAGAGATCTGGATCTAATTCCTATAGAGCAAAACGTTATAATATTTCAAAATTTGTAAATACAATTAAATACACAAAACAGAACTCATTTAGTGACATTATATAGATACTATATATTTAATATTCATTCTCCTTCTCAATTCCATAAATTAAATTTAGATTTTTTTATCTAAATCCATAACTGTAAATCCTTTAAAATTGCACGTGCAAAAACAGGAACGTTACCGTAATTACATATTTTTAAACAAATTCCCAAACTCATTCCCAGTACGAAAACTATTAAGATTTCAATCATCACGAAGCATATTAAACAGTAAACGTCGATTCGATAAAGCAGCATCGATCGTTTACGTTCTGTAATAAATTATAATAATTGATCGTTTTCATACGCAGCGAATTATTTTAATAATTCAAGATCACAAGCATCAGAAGCGTCCATGTAGAATTTGCCCGGAAACATTGTGCAATTGTTGAAAAGAAAATAGTCGTGAAAAATATATTTGTGAAAGAAATGGAAAAGTGTTTGGCAAGCCGAATTTTTTCGACACAATACGGGCCACTCATTTTACGGGTCGTGTCTCTCCCTAAACACGCAATCGCTTCACACTTCGCGTAAGACGGAAGGGGAAATAATGTTTTCATCGGAAACCGGAGGAGACCGGGAGAGCGAAAGGGACGAGTTAAAGACAGGCAGAGAGAAGCGAACCGGTCGTATAAAGCGAGGTTAAGGCGTAGCGCAGGATAACGAGATGAAAAGTGGCAACACTCATCATCGCGTAATAACAGAGTTAAGCTCGTCGAGGTAATCTGGATTATGATGAAGGCCAGTAATTAGGTAAATAATAAACAATAAATGAAAAAAGTGCTAAAGTAAAAACTGCTTCGTTATTTACGATCGAATTTGATGTCTGCGTAAAATGTTGTAATAGAAAGGTAATCGATAGTGACAATTCGCTCGAATAAACGGATTTTCGTGAAGGCGAAACATCAAAAAGGAATTTCGTGAGATTTGATTTATAATATAGTTTTTATCCCCAGCACTTAGGCACGTACTCTGCAGTATACTCGAATGTAGGTAGTGTAGTGTAGTATACACCTTTCATCGTAAATGCGGTTTACAAGTTGGGTAGCAAAAGTGATTTCCTACCAATTTCCTGATCTGAGTAAGAACGGTAAGCCTTAACCATGAAAATACCCACCTTTAGGTCGACGCTCCCCATCGCCTCGGAAAGGCATCCACTGCCGCTGATAGAAAGCGACAGTTCCAAACTTTTACAAATGACACTCATAGAAAACAATGTAACAGGGAGAACTATCCGGTCGGAGAAATAAATCTTTCCCCGGGTCCGGCGCGATACCGAAGCGCTTGTTAAGTTCCACCAGTCGTATGTTTAAAGGGAACCGTTGAAACTGAGCGAACAAACTTTCCTCAACTATGATTGCAAAATAATAATTCCGTAGTAATAAACTTTGCACGAAAGCGGGATTCGATCGGATAAAGTTCTTTATTACGAGACGGTTTCGGAAACGTCAACACAATGTCCACAAGGGCCATAAAAACATTTTTACACAAGTAACACAATGAAGTAAAATTGTAAGTTTAATTCGCTATACCATATAATGAATAATTGTATAATACTCGCACTTTGATACCGACCAATCCACGCGTAATGTCTAATTACTACTGAAATTAGTCGAGGTAGTTAATCGGTACATTGTTACAAAGTGATTATAAAATGACTAATTATTAATAACGGTTCTAGCATGCGCATCTGATTTTATATTGCTTAACACCAATATACACAAGACTGAGAATAATCTCTATAAACACGCAATCAATATTTTGACGCTCGGGTTATTTATAATATTCGATTGCATACATTGGTAATTTAATGTTAAAACTTTTAATCATTACTCTATAGAAGAGATTACATCAACCTCAAGATTTCAGCATCAGACAACATTGCACGCAAATTACCGCTCTTTAACATAGGTGTGGCATTAGATTACATTTGTTTTGAGGAACTGAACAAAGGTACGAATATAACAAAAATAGCAATTTAAATGTCTGTCTGATAAAACTACACGATAATGGCATAGTGGCAAAAAGAAGCGCTTTAATCTTCCGCAGTCATATTGAAGTGCATGACGTGTGCTCTCTTTTACTAATATCGAGTAACTCGACACAAACCAATGCTGAAATGGCTGATTTCTTTGCATTATCATTTGCAGTATATCTTTTCCTAATCCATGTTTCATCCGTGCATCAAAAACATCCACTCTGCACTTTTGCATACAAACGTACACATACATCGGATCGATATCTTTTCCTAGGTGATTATCACTTTTTGTGCTTGCGAACTAGATGGTATTCAGTGCGTGCCTAGGCCTATCCGATCTCACGCGAGTAGATTAGATATATACCTAAATGGAAAACAATACAAAATAAGTCATTTCTAAACAATGTATAAATCACCAAGAGTATCATGAAAACAGAAAAGGAATATACAATACAATACAACATCGGGCCCCTTCCCTGAAAGGGTAGACAGAGAGGATCGAGCGCCACACCACTCTATCCTGACATACATGTCTTGCCTCATTTACGTTCATACATTTAGTAATGCATACTCTGCGATAATTACGACTACGAACAGGCACAGAGACATCAATTAAAATTTGGTTGATCTTATCATGCCATGATTTTCTTGGGCGGCTCCTCTCTCTCATGCCTTCTATTCGTATCGTAAATTGTCCTTACTAATCTTTCGGTATTCATTCAATGAACATGCCCAAACCATCTCAAAGAATTTCTCTTAAATTTGTCAACAACGCTCGCGCCCACTCCGCATTCTTTCCTCATTTGAATCTGAATTCCTTACTTTGTCATATGCTGTTTTACCACAAATTCTTCTAAGAAATCTCATTTCAACAGCATTTATTCTACATTAAGTCCTTCTCTGTCACGCCCAAGCTTCACTTCCGTACTTCATAGTCAGCAGCAATGTTCCGCTATGCACAGCCATCCGACCATTTTTCGTTTGATATATCTGCGTTTAGAAAGCGTATTAAAAGAATAACGATTAAAATAATAAATTATAACCGGAATCACATATTTGGATAAATTAAGTGAAAATATTGAACGTCAACACACACCCGCTATGATTTGGTAATGAATATGTAAGCGCAAGCACGTTTCTATTAATACCATTTGTATGGATCCGTGCGGCAGACACATGTAATGACAAGTTTCGGATGAATGAATACGCCATGTAACCATCGGTATATGGCGCGTCACATTTGTGAAAAGCTTTCAGATGTAAGCATTTTGCCATGAAAGCTCCTTCAAAACCATCTTCGATTTTCATATATAGCAATTCCGATCCCGCACTCCGGGAAACCAATCGAGTAGAATGCTTCGTGGAATATCTAAATAAAGCGTTCTGTGCCTTTTACTTCTTATTACTTTGTAAGGAGAACGAATTAAAGAGTAGTACACACATTATAATTTGAGAATTTGATGACAAAAAAACAATATATTTTTTTATAACGGTTTCGCCACATATGAGACACAACTGAGGCAGTTCTATAACATCGGGTTATGTCACGTAATAGTTAAAATAGGAAATGGAGAGATTTATTGATTCGGTTCTTGAAGAGACCCAAATTATAGCAAAGAGGTAACACGGTTGCTGGCAACGAGTTCCTCAGTTCTTTATTTTTTTCAGAAAATCAAGCAGTCAAAAAATAACAACACACAAACAAAACACTAAGGTCAAAACAGATTTCACAATAAATTAAAATTAAAAATAAAGTGCAGAAATACTTATACGACCCAAATTAACTGCATTCGGATGCTGGGAGAAAACTTGTCGCGTCGCCCTATGAGAGATGGCGACTGGGGGAGCAATGACACCAAATCTAGAGAACACCTACCATTATTGCATAATATTATTACACCTTCGTGGTCATATATATAATTTGTAAAGTGCTCTTAAGGTGATATTAATCACTAAGCAGCGCTATATAAATCGTCTAAATAATAAATAAATATATATGTTTCACGAACCTAACGGAATTGCGTACCTTCTGTAGAGAATTACTTAAATGATTTATATAATACAATTTTGTAAAAAATATTTACTTAAAATATGTGTGTTACGTACCGTAAAATATCGCTAATGAAGTGACGAAAAAATAAAAATATCGAGCACGCAATGAACATTACGAATTTTTATGAAAACGATAAAATATAATACTATAAAATTTAATCTATGGTCCAAAATGATTAGCACATAGTAGGAAAGTTTCCTAATGAATAACAAAACATTTACATATTTACTGTACGTTTTGAATGGTCTCACCGATTCGTATAGAGAGTAGCGTGATTTTTTTTATTTGATGAATCGTTGTTTTTAGTTCAGGCATTAGAAACAGCTTCCGCCCATTACGGAATATAATCGGAAGATTAATGCGTACCTGGCAAGCCTCATTTCATCATTTTTCACATTAAATACAACCATTAGAGATTTTTTTCGGCGCCGAATACCGCCATTAAGAACAAAAATTTATTAATAACGTATATTTAAAGAATAACCTAATGCACGCCCACTCTTGAGAATCTCATTGATGGAAAAATATATTAAGGGCTTTGTTACATTTGTGGAAAATGTAATATTAGGCGAAACAAGATATTTTCGATTGCCATAACTTTTCAGTTTTTTTTATGCGCGTTGAAAATTTTGTGCGGAATGTGAGGTCAGTATATCAGGGGATGTTTGTGAATTCTGTTGATAGGTGTAATGCTTGTCTTACAAGTAATTTATGTGTTTGCATTAATTTTGCTAATTTGGCACGATTCTCTTTTGGCATCTACACCTATAAATCATTTCATAATATTAAGTATGGTATTATAACGTTTTGATTCAAAGTAGTTCAAAGGTCATTCGTCGGTCTCGTGGTCGAGTGGTTAGAGGCGCTTGACTAAAGCGTTGGAGGAACGCTGGAGGTCGCGGGTTCGAATCCCACCGGAGTGAAAAAAAATGTATTTAAAAATGCATTTTTCTATTCAGGTTTTAAATATATGTATAAAAATATATTTAAAAAATCAAAAACAGCGAAAAAAATGCATTTCAAAATATATATTCACTCTGGACTGGAAAAGAGTGGTAGATCTTGTATCACCCTGGAGCAATACTACCGTTTAGTATTGTAAGCTACGTAAAATGGATTTATCCATGTTTCGTGACTAGAATTGAATAACCAGGTTTTCAATCTCTCCTCCGACCGCTACATAGCATTTATATGTGCAATTGTACAGTATGTTACAGACCCAGATGAATGAAGGTGTCGTGGTGTCTCGTGTGTGGTAAAAGATAAAAAAAGTAAAAATACAATAATAAACAAAATATTATAATACATTCGGAAACAAGGCTAGAAATTTGTATAAGTATTAAAATAAAAAACACCACTACAGGGGTATTACTTCGTTATCACTTATTTGTGTTTTATGAGTTTTTTTATGCGCGTTTCGATACCTGCAGTATGTTATTGAAGTAATACGTTAATCATTAAATATTTCTATTACAAAGTAATTACCGAAAATATACAATATAGGTGATATTTAGTCAAACAACCGTATGGTTTTATAAATAATTACAATATTTGAAATTCATTATAAAAAGTATTGCCAAACTAGATAAACTTTTCGACTGAAACAGTAATTGTTGTTATATGATGGAGGTAACGTTAAATCTTAAATATATAGATCATAAAAATACTATTACACTATTAGTACTAGCAGTAATGAAGTTCAGGGAGACAAACAGCAAAATCTAGTGCCTTGTATCGCGCTTTGAAGATTGGTTAAGATAAAGAGAGCAGAGGCATGGGGAATAAAGAAGGTTATCTGCTGCAAGAGAGCCGAGTTTGTAAAACGAATAAACAAGATAAAGCTTTACAAACTGTGAAATGCAAACATAAAGATACCCTTCCCTCCGGCGGAGTGCTAGGCACTAGGCAATGGGGACTAGGCACTATGCACTAGGCACTCTACACAAGGCAACTTGATTTAGCTTTCGGCATCTAGAATTATAGTTACAATTACGGTTAATAGTGGTAAGATAATATGTCCAGCAGTTGTTGTTACATTCAAACGTGTATCTAAGGAGTCATTCTCACATTCAAAGACAAAATTTGCTCAATACAGAAAATACAAAGCAATTCATTTAAATTAAATAGCAATCAAATGCGGTCAATATGTTGAAAACAAGGCAAAAGAGCAAGGCAAGGAACGAAAGATTTTAATTATAAAATATCGAGGTGTGTTCCGTTTAATGTGTGTCCGAAATATTTAAAAAATAATTAACAGCAATAGTTTTCCAATAAGGCTAAAATATTATAAGATAAAATTATTAATCTTGTTTGATAAAATTATTAATACTTGTACATATACCGGATCGGGATGCCTTGGTGAAGTAATGGTAGGTATATGAAAAAATGAGAGGGGTAACAAAAATAAAATATTTTCTTAGTTTTGCTTTGTCAAGACCACATAGATTATTAATGTATATGGTTTTAAACAAATACAATTAAAAAAGTATTCTATTAACAATAAAAAACACAAAGTTAGCGAAGAAATAGCAAAAAAAAAGAAAGAATTAAAATAAAACAAAAATAAAAGCTTGATCGCACCACACAGCATCTTCCATTAAATTGAATACTGTAAACGAATCGCATGATTTACGAATTTAATTTGGGCATCTATGGCGTTGTACGGAAAGTACTCAATTAAACGCAACACCGTTATAGGTTTGAAATGTTTAGCCGTGTAAACAAACACGTACATGAATGCCAACAAAAATTACAGCCTCATATGTTCCACGGTGGGGAATATGAATTCTGACGTTCACACTTCGTGCTTGTTGAAAATTTTTGCTCATTTGAGAGTAACAGGCAAAGCAGGGACGTGAATGAAAATGTTTATAACGTGAAAAGTGAGGCGCGTTACAAAACGGCGCAAAGAATTGTCACTCAACAAAGCTTCAAAGCGCCGCAGTACCGGAATACTGGAGCGCTCGGGCCTTTCAATGGACTACGGGTTCCAGGCTTCAGGCTTCAGGCTACACGCTATACGCTACAAGCTACGGTCGCCCGTGATGCTCGCCAACTAGTAAATTCAGAGTTCTACATTCTACACAGCGACCACTTCATTAACGCTCGGAAATAATAAAAGCATAATAAATTATGGCAGGTTTAACTGAAAAACGTTACGTGATATCACGAATGCAGTTGTGTACTTAGGATTACGTTTAGGTGTAAGAGTGCTGCCGAGTATACCACGTTTTACATTTATCCCATCTCTATTGAAATAATATCGCGCGAAGTTATAAAAAATGAATAATGAAGAAAATTAGAAGCTGCCTCTCACGAAAGGCCATGTTTGGTTTGAATATAAAAAGCGGTTAAACAAGTCCGTTTCCTCCTCGACATTTGCTTCTTTGAAGTAAGGACTCACTTTGCAATGCTAAGTAGTCTTTATGGTAAACCAGAACAGAACCGCGGTATCGCCCCGGGGCTTAAATCAAAATCTTATCTGAGGAAAATGTGCATCCTTATGATACGTACAAAAGGGAACGAAGACACTTGCTACGTATTATATTTTCACTTTGTTTCAGGGATAAAACCGTATAAAAATAAGAGGAGGGAATAAAGTAAAAGACTTCATATATTCGGTGAATACATCGCGTATCGTGGTTTCGTTCAAATATTCATCAAGTAGTATTCCCATTTCTTTTGATAGTCGATTTTCTTGTTCGGGCCGGGCTATTTACATAATTCATAAGAAAATGACCAGTCGCCGTTACATAACCCAAGGTAATAAATATCTAACAGCCGTGCAGAAATAAATCGAATCAGTTTACCATAATATTATACAATAAGTTGTTACACCTACACTAGAGATAATGAAATTAACAAATTCAATATATGAAATAACAGGCATTCTACCGGTTGCAATAGATGTTTCTTTGTCCACAAAATAAGGCCATGCCAAACCCTAAGGGCGATGTGGGCGAACATTCGTTATTAACTCGATGCTGAAGTTACAACAGTACGTTTGAAGCACTTTTCTCTAGAGGCGATAACGACATAATGACCCATTACTTCGAAATCATACAATCAAATCATGACTTGTATTAATAATCTATTAAATTCACATAATAATAAATAAAGATAATAACTTCTCATTATTTGGAATACGTCTATGCAAAAGATTTATTAAAATTACCAAAAAAATACCGTAAAATATATGATCATTTTTGTATAATAAATCTACTTATGAATTGGTTAATTTGTGTAATTATTTTACTATGAACAAACTATCGACAGCAGTAAAGAAACTACTTCCGAACGAATTCATCTACACAATACACATTCTTCGCTTCTGGCTTCTCGGCGCGTGTGTACTTAAGAACAATTTGTAAACGTTGTTTGTTCGTTTAGTATCGAGTTCACCACGTAGTACCCAATAGGTCTCCAGGCTCTTAACTTTCGCATGACTTTCATGCTCCCAAAACAAACCGCCCAAAGGACGTTTGAAACTTTAAACACTTGCAGCAAATGTGTAGTGGATGGCATCTATAGTGGTGCGAGACTGGCGCATCGCCCGGAGGTGCCCCTCGCGTACTGGATGACACAGGGTTCGATTCAAATATTCAGCAGCTGTATGGGGCATGAATATCCCTGAATTTAAAATTGAAACTCCGTACGTGACGCGACACCCTCGATAGTAAAAATATTAGAGAAATAGCATAATCGCCAAAACGTGCCACGCTCCTACACAAATATACTGTAAACGCCTTTTATAAACGAGTAAAAAAAGAGTATAACATTAAATATAAAAATAAAGAGTTATTTCAAATAAACCATTTTACAATTACAAAGCTTCGAAAGCCTCGAATTGCATTATATAACATAACATCATATCGTTTCCCCTTGCGGGTAGGCAGAGAGGATCAAACGCCACTTTAATCTATCTTGACATACAGTTCTTGCCTCGCTCACGATCATATATCTCCTTATGCATGCTCTGCGATTATTACGACTACGGACAACCATCCACTAATATTCGGTTGATCTGACCATGTTGTGTTTTTCTTGGGCGGCCCCTGTATCTCGTGCCTTCGACATTCGCATCATATATCTTCCGTACTAGCCTCTCTGCACCCATTCGCTCTACATGACCAAACCATGTTCAATAAAATGTTCTTCATTTTTGCAATCACGCTCACAAATCTCTCCGCATTTATTCCTTATGTGTCTTTCTTACTCTGTCATAATTTTTTTAACACAGATTCTTCTAAGTGATCTCATCTATACGGCATTTATTCTGCTTTTGTACTTCTTATATAACAATTCAAATATGTCAATAGGTGTTTCAGGGTTTGTGTATCACTTTATATTAATCGAGAATCAATTATGCGACAGGTAAATGATCTAACTAACTCCAAATTCCTTCATTAATCCACCGGAAATTAAGCCCGAGAGATCAATTGCCATCAAGTACCGTACTCCCTATACTATACGCCTAATAAAATGGGAAATGCGTTATACAGTGCCGAACAGAGCGATGTGTTGGGCTAGGCGCATACATACGATATCAAAAGTACAGGAATATCGAGATGATAATATAATCTCCGTACATTCCCACGCACCTTTTGATACGCAATCAATAATTGTTCAACTAAAAATCTATGTATGCACCAAGCTTGACACTGTAGATCTCCGTACGTAAATACTGACAGTTCTAACTGATTTTATTAAATTGCAGATATGGACATTGAATGATTTTTAACGTTAATTAAAGCACACAAACGTCATTAATTTATTTTGCCGATGTCAATTAATTTAGCTCGACATCCAGTGTGCTGACACCGTAATATTTTGTGCTAATGAACCTTTTTATCAGCGCCTACCAAAATTTATAGATTTTTTCGGGTTAAGAAAAAAAATTAAATGATGAAAGAAGAATAAATATGTTATAGAGATAAGATCGTTGAGAAGGATGTGCGGGAAGACCCTAAGTGATAGGATAACATACATAACATCACGCCATTTCGCTATAGTAGGCACAGAATGAAGCGCTATATATTTTTATCTTATATTACACATGAGACACCATGACACCATCATCCGTCTGGGTCTGTAACGTACTGTAGAATTGCACATGTAAATGATGTGTAGCAGTCGAAGAAGAGATTGAAAATCTGGTTTATTCAGTTCTAGTCACGAAACATGGATAAATCCATATCACGTGGCATACAATACCGACTGGTGGCATTGCTATAGGACGATACAAGATTTTCCACTCTTTTCCAGTCCAGAGTGAATTTATATTTTTAAATGCATTTTTTGCTGTTTTGATTTTTAATAAATATATTTACGCATATATTTAAAATCTGAATAGAAAAAAATGCATTTTTAAATATATATATTTTTTTAAACTCCGGCGGGATTCGAGCCCGCGACGTCCAGTATATACTCTGTACTCCACATTCCAACGCTTTAGTCATATGCATTTAACCACTCTTTTTCATTTTTTTTCCTCTATCTTGACACACAATACGTGCTTTCTCCACGTTCATGCATCTCCTCATACACGCAAAACGGTTGTTGTAGCTCCTACCATGGCCTCCGTTAAAACATATTCCTGCCATGTACTTCTAGGCCTTCCTCGCGCTACTCTGGCACTAATATTTGCACCGTAGATCTATTTTACGATTCGTTCATTCGCTATTCGCTCAACATGTACATAACATCTCAAACATCCAACTTTCATTCTGTTTATAATTGTTACTTTAAATTGACATTCTTTTCTCACATTTTCATTTCTTATCCTATTAAACAGGGCCTTTCCGCACATTATTCGTAATGATTATTATTAACATACGTATATAGCGCCGTTTTCGCGTAAAATCATCTCAAAGGGTATTACGATAAAATAATAAATGAAAATATCAAAGAATAAAGAGAAAAAGATCAATAATAATGTTGGATATTTGAGATAGTTTGGATATGTTGAAAGAATTGCAAATGAAAGACTCGTAAAACAGATCTACAGTGCAAATCTAAGTGAGAATGCAGTACAGAGAAGATTTAGAAAAACTTGGTAGGAGCATGTTTCTCGACTTCTAAATAAAGGCAGTGTGAAAAGCTTCGACACCTTCATGTGTGTACGACGAGATGTATGAATGTGGAGAAGGCAAGAGGTGTGTGTCAAAATAGACAGATGGCGTTATTAATAAAATTAAGAGAAATTCTTTGAGATGGTTTTGGAAAGAATGTGGAACAGTTACAAGGTTTATTGATAAAATTGAGAGAAATTTCTTGACATGGTGTGGGCATGTTGAACGAATGGATACCGAGAGATTAGTACATAAATTTTACAATGCGAATGCAGAAGGTATGAGACAAAGAGGCAGCCCAAGAAAATCATGGCATGAACAGATTAACCAAATTCTAATCGATGGCTCTGTTCGTAGTCGTAATAATCGCAGTGTATGAATGAGGACCTGTATGAACGTGGATAAAGTAAGAGATGTATGCCAGGATAGTATGGTGGGTGTGGCACTCGATCCTCTTTACCTACCCCTTCGGGAAAACGGTTGGATTATATATTGTATTAAATTGAATTTTGATAAAATCCTTGAATTAAAGAATAAAATTTTGGTCAAACGAAACGGAAGAAATGCATATTTTATATTTTATGACTAACTTTGTTACCATTTATTTATTACATGGATAATTTATTAAGCGCTGTTTTCGTGAAAAACCACCTCAAGAGCGCTGTACAGCTTTAAA
>JAPMAF010000149.1:0-18080 GCA_026537445.1 Silvatares holzenthali | reverse complement strand
TTTGTTTGCCAACGTTTCGGACCACATTGCAGTGTCCATCTTCAGGGCGAGTCTGTCTGTGTAAAGAAGGCAGTGACTACCACGGAGACATGACTACCCAAAAGTCTTTGACTTGCGAATCTTTTGGTCGTGAAAGCCTACGAAAATACTGAATAATTGGAGTTTCTTGCTCTCCCGCTGATACACATCAATTCCATTTGCAGTTGCACTGAACGTTACAGAACCAGACGGATGATGGTGTCGTGATGCCTCATGTGAAAAAAAAACGAAAAAAATAAATGAAAGCATTGCGTATGTTCTTGCACTAGTTAGCATAACATACATATTTTGTATGTGTTATACCACAAATGGGGCACCACGACACCACCATCCGTTTGGGTCTGGAAGATAAAAATAAAAAAAATAAAAATGTACCACAAAGTGACCGAAGAAACGCGAAAGCGGAATTTAAAATTTATTTATTAATTATTTGTAATAATATAACAAAATCTCGTGAGATTATTTTGAAAATCTGAAATAATTACGAAAATAAAACGTGCCATATATGTATTACATATAATTGAAAGCTGTTAGTTTGACAAATGTATGGCGTTGTAAATTATTAAATTACGCAATAAATTTATATTTACGTTGTATCCCTAATGTTTCGCCGTTTAAGGAATAAATAGGGGAAAAAACAATAAAAAAGAAACGGCGTATATGGGTCTGTAAAGACAGTTACAAACAGCGTAACTCTTATTTTCACATAAGGGTGAATTTATGTCGGATGATCTGTGTTTGGTGTTACCAATAAAAGGACATTATGGACGTAAAAAAGGTAAAACGTTGAGTTAAAGGAAACATAAAAAAACTGGTCAGTTAATAGCCATTTAGAGGCCTATAATCGATGGTACAAAATTATAATACAACTGGAATGTAAGTTAATGGGCAACGAACTTGTTTTAATTCACGATTTCGAAATAAATTTATAAATTTTTAACCAAATGAATGGAATGCAAAAATCGGCAGAGTGTATACAAAACATTAAATTTAAACATTTAAAACATGTACAGTTTATTTCTATGCCCCAGTGATTATTTTTGTTTTCTACAAGAACATATATGTGTACAAAAAATCAAGTTTCTAAATCATTTTTAACATATTTAGACATCAAAACAAGCATCCATAAACGGAACAACCTAACTACCCTACAGCTGCAGTTGTCTTCAATACTCATCGAGCCTCCATATTTAATTACAATATCATATTTGATATAAAATCATTGTCAATAAAGTATTTAGGGAAAAATTGTACAGCGCTCTTGAGGTGTTTTTTTCACGAAAACATCGCTGTATAAATTATCCACATAATAACAATAAATAAATTGTCGATAAAAAGACAATGAATTTGTTGAGTGATCAAATGATTATGATAAGCAAATCAATATTTATAGCCATACAAATAATTTAATTGAAAAAGGGTGTTCGAGGTTTACTTTGATAAATTTGCGATCATTTTTCATCACAGAAAGATTTTATCTGCTTAACAATAACAAAAGCTAAAATATATTAGTTACCACAGCAAATTTAGATAAATAAAAAATGTAAATTTTTTGTAGTAAATAAAGATCTTCGCATTTAAACTTAGAAATGGCTTAATAGAGAAAAATATTAAAAAATTATCAAAAAAAAACATGATATTTTTTTCAAGAAATAGTTGTAAAACTTATTCATTTACTTTCGTAGCAAAGTGTACTTAGGTCACGGAATCATAAAAGTTTTAGAGCAATACCACTGTTTAGTAATGTATCCCACGTCAAAAAGATTTATTCTAACAACCAGGATTTCTTTCGTCTTACTTCTACACTATATTGTTGATTTTTGTAGCAAAGGATGCTGTACTCTAATAAAAATAGTAAAGTGTTCGATTCCCATCTTAGTACCATTACTAAATGAATTCTTATAGTTTCCTATTCTAAGCTATCAGAGTTCAAAGAAGAAGTAGAGATATGTCGACAGATTGTATTATGCAATAAGCTGTTCCTTGCAGATCGCAGGACTACGCATATACAAAGAGTATGAAGAAAAGATTCCACACAATAAAGTACGAGACAGTGTGTTGGTGTCTCATGTTAAGAATAACGTGAAAAAGGGTTAAAAGCAAAAATAAGTTGCAGTATTTATATGAAACTTTACGTAGGAAGCATGTGAATATCAAATGTATATTTGAATTGAACTGGAAATTTCAAATGAATGTGTAACTTTTACCACCATTGAATTATAAGGCAATCATTCAAAATGTTATATTATCACGTTCATATGAGGCATGATTCATACTTTTGTACCGTCACTTTGGATTAGACTATTGAATACTACTTGGAATACTTATTCCATGTAGACGCATATTTAAAGAGTCAAAGCTCCTTCCGAAGAAAGCTCGCGCCTCAAAAGCTAAGCGGGTGGTCTTACCTGAACTGTGCGGATGAGCATAGAAAAGGTTAAAGGATGGGTAGTAGTAAAAAACAGAACAATCGATAATGCATATTTACGAACATTATGTCCCATTATTACAGATCATGGGTGGAATAAACTATTTACTACTTTTTTTTAACTTATGTTCCGGACTCCATAAAGCAAGTCTTTTATACAGTCATTGTATTTCACCTCAACAATGACGAGCCAAAGAGCGCGTATTATCTTACATATGACAGTAAAACCACACTACTGTTATTGTGTAATCGATATACGATTATGCAAAGAGATAGTTTACAGTTCGATTACCACTAAGAGAAATGTATCAAACTGTAAAAACTTAACATATCTAGCAAATTCTAAAATAGTTACTGACACGTAATTTTTGAGGAATACGAACAGAAGATTGATAAAAAAACTTACATTCTTGTATACAATCTTTGCTCTTACGTACGTATAAATATTCTAATACATTTTTAAGTTTAATTGGATTTCTGCTATCATACCGTAAATCTATTGTAAAAATCTATTTTCTTCAATGCACTTCACAAGGTCAAACCACAATAAGATTATGGTCTTTTAACTTGTCTTGTATAAAGGGTCATGAATTTTGTACATATTTATAATGTGAGCAAGCCGACTGAATTCATTAGTGCTTAAATTGGCCATAAATGGATTAGTGATAGGGATTTATTCAGATAAACGGTTTTCCTTTACGCATTGCTGAGATGTAAGTATAAATTTAATTTTGAGCCTGTTCAATATTTTGAACTTTAAAGATTCAGCATACTGAGAACTTATGACTCTTAAAAATGCATTTCAATAAATATATGTTGGAAAATTTAATAGAAATCGAAATTGATTAGCAATACTAAACAAAGTATGATGTAAAAACTCACGTGTAAAAGGTAAGAAATGATGACTGGAAGACAGACACCACTGAAGGGCAAACACATTCGGTTGACGTACATAACAGACGTATAAGAATGATTGTTTCTTCAAAACGTTTTTTTTTATATTATATAACCCCGGTCTCACGACAAACTCATTTACGGGATGGTGTAAACGGTTAGCTAAATAATAACAATAGTGAGATTACATATAATGCTTTTTCTTACAATGAATCGGAGTAGAAAATTTATTTTGAAGACCATAAACCTTGCAGAGTAAAATCGAAAAATTAAAAAGGTTCCCTTTCCAGCGGACAAAGGACAGGATAACATCTCTATTCGAAAGCTCTGAACCAAACGCCCGAAGCTACCGTTCTGCTATCCTGTCTCGCTACCTTGATACGGACCTCGGGGAGAATGGAAGAAGATCACGTAAGAATGGCCAGAAAATGGACGAGGGTTCGTGACCGGATTGCACTAGCACGTCACACGTTTCATCTTCAATGCGGCTCCGTGCTCTATTCCAGAGACGAGTGACTAGGTGTTCTCATTATATAACACCTATATCCAAAAGGTCTATTAGAAATGGGTTTCAGTAAATAATAAAGAATTCCCAGAGTACACCTTTAAAAAATCTAACATAAAATCGCATGAGAAAAAGACCACGACAATTAAAAATGCGTTAATATTCAAAATATTAAAAAATAACATAAGTTAGAAATGATTAAGAGATAACATAAGTTAGTTTAACCTGTACTTTTTATTTAATTTTTACTTTACATATGTACGCATTTTGTACGTATGTTAGTTGAACTTTAGAGCTATACAGTTTTAATTTGAAATTTAAGTTTAAGTAATACTTTGAAATTGAATGTTACATAATTTGTTTTGGAGTCTAGTACAAAACTACTACGTCAAAGATTGTTAAAGATATTAATATCAAAATGTTGTTTTTGTCACTATACCTCTTGAATTTAAACTGAGTTCGACGCGTTACGCCTTAGCACCTTCAGGGACTATCCAGCTAGGGCGAAACGCGTCGAATTCCGATAAAATTCAAATGGTATTGAAACAAAAACATTTTTATATTAATTTGTGAAAATGAATAACCACAGAGTTACATGAAAAAAAAATATATTGACAAAGAAATATACAAAAATTATCGCAAAAGGTCAATGTTTGAATAATGCTACAATAGGACTTTGATTTGTCAGATAAGGCAGGTCTCAAGAATGGATGGTGTGACAGGAAATGCATAATGCAATTCAATATTCATGCAGCTGTGTTATTATGCATCCATTGTGCTTTGACTGATGGGAAGATTATAGATGGGTATTTGAATAATTACGACATACTAAATTCGACTACCACACTAAAGCTCTTAGACAACAAAATTGATATTATGCGCAAATGTTTGCCAACGAAATCAATGAATACAACTACGCCATTCTTTAAAAAAGGGAATCATCGATAAACAAGTCTATCCTAGTATACGGTTTACGCTTCATTTACACACATGAGGAATAATGTGGTAGAGAATGTGTTCACACAAGATGAACAGATCAGTTAAGGGATGTCACGAGAACACCAGTGTCGGAGAAAAATTGTTGGGAGGATCATTAAAGGCACTGGATTATCATCAGAAGCGGCTATACTCGTATACTACACATGCTTCAAACCTTTAAAACTCTTTTTTCCTATTTGATTGATTTGGTTGGTTCCCTTGGTATCGCCAGAACTTCCACGAATGTTAATTAATTACGATTTACACTATGAATGTGTTATTTTCTAAAAAAATACCATACGATAGATACTATTATCTATCAACAAATATAGCATTGGGAATATTGTACTTGTGAGGAGTGGTAGTAGAAAGAAAGAATTACTAAATATTTAGATTTGATGCCAAAACGTGTGTATGAATACATTACTGAATAGTACACAGAATTGATATGAAAAAATATTTACCGCAAAGCTGTAGAAGAGATCCTTTTTTAATTTGTTGGAGAAGATGCATCTTTAGTTTATTTTATTGTGGAAAAGTATTGCGATGATAATCAATACCAGAACCTTCAGCTTTTCAGTCTACTATCTCAGTCGCTGTCCAACTCTATTCACACGTTTTACATGGTTAGACTGTATTTACTCATTGATCCCGAAATAAAGAAATATATTCACAGTTCATAGTTCAAAAACACCATTAATACCATAAATCATGTAAATTTAAAATTACAGTGACATGTGAATTTTAGCCATGATGCCTTCTTTTAAGAAATCTTAACATGAATATTTAAAACTATTAACTTCCTATTTATTAATAATTTCTTAATATAATATTGTACATCCAGCTACTTATAAATATGAGCAATACTACAGCTATCTTCTGAAAATAATTGAAGGTAAAATTTTTAGATCTTTTATATCAAAAGACGAAGTATTAAAATTCTCTTCTAAGCCTTATTTTACACAGCGCATTTTAGTGTATATTTAAATTTAGTTATTCATACTTAAGACTTAAATTTTAATTTTAAGATTTTGTAGCGGGTTTAAAAACTCTCACTAAAGTTTTTGCGACGTGTTAGAATAGTAAATTTGCATGCCACACCCCAATGGAGTTGTTGCTTAAAGTTCTGCATCATTTCAATAAAATACCTGACAGGTGTGATTTCCTTTCAGTCAATGGATGCTCATATAAGTAAGACAATCAGTACATGCTTTAATCAGCTGAGGCAAATTAAAGGTATACGCAAATATTTACCAGCGGAGCTCGACTTCTGGATAATGCGTTTGTGGTGACGCGTGTGAATTACTGTAACGGTATCTACATTGGGTTGCCACAGTACAAATTGAATAGACTTCAATCTGTTTTGAATGCGGCGGCTAGAATAATCTATGGTATTTCCAAGTACACACATATAACACCCCTGCTTCGTGATTTGCACTGGCTTCGTTTTCCGGAAAGAGTTGTGTATATGGTGTTCTGGTTGATGTACAAGTGCGTGCATGACGTGGCGCAACTGTATCTTAAGGAATTATGTGTTCCCTATTCTCTGAATGACTGACGGCGCACGCTCAGGTCGGCCTCCTCAACGGCAGTGGGAAGGGTAACGGAAGCAAAAAGAGATATGAAAACAAACTTTGCGGAGCAAGCATTCTCGGATGCGGGGCCAAAGGCCTGGAATGCTCTCCCAGCGTCAGTGTGAAGAAGTCCGTCTGAGATGATTTTTTGAAACCGATTAAAAACATACCTTTTTAAAGTATCGTTCCCTAAAGAGTAACAAAAAGTATGTGCAGCGCCCTTGAGGTGATTTTCTCACGAAAACGGCGCTATATAAGTTATTCATGTTAACAGTAACTCAAATTCATTATTTAAGCTGGCTACAACTTCATAGTTATGTTGGTAATGTTTGTATTAGTGGCCAGCATATCCTAAAAACATGATTATTAAATAAATATCTAGTGGTTATGATACAGAAGTTAATTATACTTTTATTTAAAATGGAGAAGCACAACGTAACTGAAGAAAAAGTAAGATAAAAATCTTTATTTTCGTAGGCTTTCACGACCAAGAGATTCGCAAGTCAAAGACTTTCGGGTAGTTATGTCATGTTGTTTGCCAACGTTTCGAACCACATTGCAGTGCCCATCTTCAGGGCGAGTCTGTCTGTGTAAAAATAACAGTCTGACTATGGTGTGAAACGTGCTAGCTTATGTACTAGGTGAGAGTACCGCACCGTAGACAGGTGTCAGACAGACTCACCCTGAAGATGGACACTGCAATATGGTCCGAAATGTTGGCACACAAAATGTCACAACACGACATGACTACCTAAAAGTCTTTGCCTTACGAAGATTGAAATCGCTCGTTTTCAGCAAAGTTTCAGGCAAATTAAAGGTGTTTTATTTTGAAATAGAATCAGGTGTAGTGTAATCGAATCGTTTTTTATTTGCAATATAAACGTAGTTAAAATACCCAGTGCGATGCGATGTATTTTGCGGTGTCCAAAATGAATATTTAAATTGCGCGCTTATTTACAGTATAAGGCTGCAGGCAGTTACCGTACTCCCGTTCTATCTAAAATATCTAGACCAAACTCGCATAAGACTATTTGTTGACATAAATTAACATCTCAAAACCCGAGCCCCCTTTTCCAATTTAAAATATTCAACATTCTAAAGATGCTGTTTGAACGTTCGATCTCTTAGGACAACAAGAGCTGTGGCGTAGTATCGCGGAGCATACTGCGGTACACCTTGTGTCAACAAATTATTCATTTTTTATTATGGTAACAAGGATCTAATAAAATGGGGTGGAAAAATCATTCAGCACGTCTGCTGGCTTCGGATATTATAAACAGCTTTTCTGTGCAATTGATGCTACGAAAACTATTATGAAAATCGTACGAATTATTACAACATGGATTAGTTGCAGTTGTCTGCACTACTTATCAGTGGAACTTCCACGCTTATAATATAATACTTCAGCAATGATTTTAAAATATTTAAGTAAAAATGTACAGCGCTCTTGAGGTGATTTTCTTACGATAACAGCGCTTTATAAGTTATCCGCAAAATAAATAAATAATAATAAATAGGATCAAAATGAGTTAATCTATTTTAAACAAAAGGCAAAGTGTTTAATGTTGAAAGTTGTTCGTAGGATCATGTGGTATCATTTTAAAATGATCAACTCCATAGTAGTCATTGATTCCTTCATATTTGAAAGGGTGACACGACACGTTTTCTCCCAGCATCTGAACGTAGTTCGTTTGGGTCGTATGAGAACTAGCCGGTTCGCTAGCTCTTTATTGTGCAAGTCTGCGCGACTGTGGAACGCATTGACGGCCACCGTGTTTCCTCTTTCTTATAATCAGGGTCTTTTCAAAAATTGAATTATTGCGTCTCTCCTTTTAATCCTATTGTAACGCTCACATAGCTCCATTCGATCTTATAGTCCTGTCTGGATAGTGCGTACCGAGACAAATTTTAAAAAATAGATATGCAAAGATTTAAAAACACCAGCAGTAGAATAAAGGTGTTTTACTAAGATTTTAAAATACAAGCAAAAGAATAAAGGTATTTTATAAAGATTTAAAAACACAAGTAATAGAAAAAATGTGTATCAAGATATGCAAAGATTTAAAAACACTAGCAATAGAAAAAGAGTGAATCGTGTATTTTTGCAGAAATAAAAAATCAGGTGGAATACATATGACGATATCCGTGATGTCATATACATTGGTAAACTTTTGCGAAAAGGTACAATGAAACGGGAAAAAAATATTAAATTAATTATACATAAAGGAGAGATATAAAAAGGTCTTCCGTCCAAGGAAAAATTCTTGATTCTTTATTTACCTTGTTTACATGGCGCGCGTGCTCTTTCAATCAGGAAACTTGAAAAAAACTTTGATTGGCAACTATCAAAGGGAAACTGTTGCCAAACAAATTCAATCTACCCCTTTCGACTCGATTTTCCCTGGGAAAATTACAACAAGGATCCTCGTGGATCGGCCGAGACCGAGGCCACCCTTAGACGGCACAGGGAGAAGGCGGAAGGCAGACGGGAGACTCTCCAACTCGCCGTACAAGTTATCGCGTGATACATATTACAGTAGACTTGCCGGACTATTAAATGTATTCAACTTGGCTTAGAAGCCATATCGAAAAATCACTGCAGGCATAGAGAATCTCTACTATGAGCAATCCCAAAAGACAACATGTATTGAAATGGTTAAAGTACGCTAAAGAGATTGTCAACCATCTGAACACCAAACATATAGACAGAGTATTTAAGTGCTCAAAACGAATAATAGCATACATTTTACTGATAAGATTACGGAATAATTACGACAATAACTAAATCATAATTTACCAGGTCGGACATAACTTATGCACTCGTGCAGAAAATTGTTCACACAAATCTGCAAAGAAAAGATTTACGTATGGAACAATCCTGGGAATTTCACTCTAAGCTAACTACCGTGACTGATGTCACTAAATGCGTTTGCTTAGGACAAATGACATGAGGATGATCGCTGGTTTGAAACATACACAAGAGAGTTATAGGTGGAGGACGATAAGAAAACTAGTATTAGAGTACTAGTACTGAAATTGAAGGACGTCAAGTAATAAAATAAAGCAATCTTGTTAAGGAAATACACTACAAATTTCGTTGCTTTGTGACAATGTTAAAACAATAGAGAACGTCTTAAATTAAATAGAATTTTTTTAAAATTCTTTGTTATCGCATAAAAGAAGATTTATAATGTAAACTTTCTCTCAATCAATTTGATTAAGATATGGTATGAAATTTTAATTGAAATAATAAGAATGTGGATTGAAATGCCTTTTTATTGAAATCGATATACTTTGATCTGCTAATTATCTCCCACATATGACATAGGACATTGAAGGTTCTAATTTATTTAAAATTAGATACGGTCCATGACTAAATAAACCAATTTGCTATGTTTGTTATTAAATTCATGTAGTATCCTAATTCCTACTTTATGAACTTTTCTTATTTTTGAACTATTCCAATTCCATATAGACGTTTACTAACAACGGATTGATCAAAATTCAACACTGCTGCCAATTCTTGTTTTCAATCAATAATGCTTGCAGTTTTTCATCTTTATATTTTTTCGGTCTACCGTCACATTCCGAGTCTTTAATATCGAATAAAACAAATTTAAATTGCTTGAACCACCTGCTTTATATACTATCAGAAAAATAATGTTCACCGTAAGCTTCTACAAGTAAAAAATGACTTTCAGAGGCACTTTTAAAAGTATAATAAACCATTTCATAAATGACGATTATTTGACACAAAACTATCCATTTTATTCAAATATAAAAATATGTTGTTTACAGTTTAATCAAATGTCATGTACTACGTTTTGAAGATTAAAAAGAGACTTTTCAAAACGATGTGTAACCAGATTTTCACAATTCATATAAGAGCAATTACGCCATCAAACAGAAAAACAGAACTTGCTTTTATATATCTAATAAATGAAACAAACAAAAGTATACGTGTGATAGATATTAATTGATGCAAAGATGAGTGAATAAATATTATAAATTAAAATTCAATGTTCCCTGTCGATATTGTAGATTAGAAAAACACAGTGTAAATACCGGAATTGCCACGTTTATTTGAGTATAATTTGTATGAACAACGGTAGATTAAATATCCATTGATTGAAACAGCTGTATGGCTACTGAATAATTTATAGGACCGCTACGATAGTCTACCATTCCGCCATCATACTATTCCGTCTATAGTATACGTACTGCAGTAACTCCACTATTACTACTATTCAATAATATTACTTACCTTGTAATATACATTTGCTTTCCTGCAAACTAATAGATTCACCGCATTGGAATACGGCTGTGTACAATAGAGGGAGAGTAAAGGAAATATCATGTTCATGAAAAATTCCTCCTTCAATTGATGTCGTATTCGTCCATACAGAATAGAAATTTACCAAATACCTTTGCACCACAGTTACAAAACGATACCTGCACCAGTTTAAAAAGATATTTCCAGTAGAGATATTTGAACATATTACCTCCATATCCGTTTAATAAAGGCAACGACTGGACAATGCACTTTTGCAATACTACTAAATTAAAAACAAAACACGTATGATTCGAGGCAAATAAGCGCAAATACATACATCCAAAAGATCTTCATTCAACATATAGAAATTCTCAAACTATTCCTCAAGCTAACCTTTTCATTGAATTTCTTTCCAAGAATAATAGCAGAAAACATACTTGGTGCTTGGTGTACCATATGTATAAAATTCACATTATTTCTTATTTTCACTCATTTAACAAATTCTGACTTCTTCGCAATTTTCTTAGAGTTCGAGTTATCTTCAAAATACCGGTAGGTCTAATTTCAAAAGTTTCAAGCTTTGATCTTAATAGCATTGCCAGCTAAGATCAAAAGGTCCAAAAAGTATAGAATAACAAAATAATATTGTTATAAAAATACTAAATAAAAATAAACCAAACTAATGCTTCTTATCGCCAATACGTTCAGAGCAATAAAATCAGCAGAGATTCTGCTGAAAATATTGTTATTTCCCAGTTTCTCCGTTAAATTGGTTAATATCACAACCGACGGAGTCGATAACCGCCATTGTGTATAAGTTAAACATTTTTATGAACTAAAAGACGTCATTATAAGCTGGCCGGATTATGTCGGCTTTCTTGCTCCATACATAATAAACAATGACAGGCCTGCGGGACCCGGGTGAGCTAGTATCGATCCCCGCAACAGTACCGAGGCGGAAGGGACACACCACCGACAGAACACTTAAAGGACCTTTTCCTCTTAAATTCGCCCCTTTTCTGTCGGGTTCGCGGGTTATAAGGTTAGTAAACTCCGTCATGTGATTGTGGAGGTCTCCATCGGGAAAGCTACTTCTAAGAAACGAATTATTATCCTTGTATAAGATTCGCCTAACAATGGATGACAGAGCCAATTCTGAAGCATTATGAGAATTTTCAGAATATATAATACTCAAATACTGATTCCAAATAAAATGGAAAGGTACAATTCAATTTGTCCTCCTTAAAGCTTATTTCTTTTAGATTTCACATATTACATACGTCATTTAATCAAGCTTTTTAATTACCTATCATCTCCAGTTTATATGTGCACTTCAATAATAAAATCCATGAATTAATTAGTGGCAGAGCAGTGCGTGGAAGGCTTAGATGAACTTGGTAAGAACACGTTTCCCGACTTCTCAACGCAACTCAAGGCAATGTTGGGAGCCACAACAACCGTCGTGCGTGTAGCATAAACATAGAGGAAGCAAGGATTGTGTGTCGGAATAGAAACACGTGGTTCCCCTTTCTCTCTGCCTACACCTATCGTAAGGGTGTGATGTTATGTATAGTATGTATGTATGTATGTAATTACAATGAAAACGAAAATTGGTTATAATATTATCTACTTACTTCTATAGCTCTATTTAATAATACTATTGTACAATTATTTTAATATCTACTCTGTGATTACATCGGACGCCAAAGTTGATATAGATGTATTAAACCAAATTAATACCGCCTGGTTCAAGCGGAGATCGCTGACAGGCATTCTGTGGGGTGTCTTTGAAACGAAAAAGTAAGTCTATAAGATAGCTATACAATCTACGCAAAAGACACGCTTGGCACTCTAAATAAATATACAAGAAGTGGTGTGCCATTAAAACCTATCAGAATTCGTAGTAGTATGCTTAATTAGACGGATGACAGATTTCCTTTTTTATTAAATCTTTTACTACACTTGAGACACCACGACACCATCATCCATATCTGGGTCTGTAACATACTGTACAATTGCACATGTAAATGCTGTGTAGCAATCGGATGAGAGATTCAAAACCTGGTTGTTATTCAGTTCTAGTCACGAAACATAGATAAATCCATTTCAGGTGGCTTACAATACTGAACGGTGGTATTGCTCCAGGGTGATACAAGACCTACCACTCTTTTCCAGTCCAGAGTGAATATATATTTTTAAAATGCATTATTTTTTCCATGTTTTTGATTTTTTAAATACATTTTTAATACATATATTTGAAAACCTGAATAGAAAAATGCATTTTCAATATACATTTTTTTTCACTCCGGCGGGATTCGAACCCGCGACCTCAGGCGTTCCTCCAACGCATTAGTCAAGCGTCTTTAACCATTCGACCACGAGACCGACTCAAATGTTGCTTCAAATGTTAGCAGTAACTGATAAGCATTTTCAAAATTCGTAATGCGTAAGGGTACGCTTATTTTGCTCTTACCGATTGTTGATTGCAGCACTTTAGGAGTAGGGCTATGAAGTGGAAAGCTCTTTCTGGGCTGCTTTCTTATTTGCGTAGCGAATCAATTAAGTAGCTCTGATAAGATTCAATCCAATTTCAGACTAAGTACTGGCATGTAGTGGGATTGCAGTGATAGCATAAAATTTATTGTATTAGGTATAAAAACGATATATCAAGTTTGATATCGGAACAGATTTAATTATATATAGCAGATATTTTAAATAATTAAGGGCCGATTTTTCAATCACGAAATATTTTATCTGTCCTAATATATGCGTTATATTTTTCAATACAGTAAAGGATATTGAAAGTTGAATACATTTATCCCGTGATTGAAAAAATTGCCCTTAAATACACAAAATGACGTTAAATTATTAATTCATAATGAATCTGAAAAGATATCAACTTCTTAGGAATATTTCGTATAGCGAAGAGTTAAGTTATCAAATGAGTGATAATAAAATTCTATACATTAATATAGCTCCATTTTGTATGCAGATTCTACCACATTTGTGTTCGAGTCTACATAATAATAATAAGCATTTGTATGCAATTAAATAAACAGTATACATTTGTACAAAACAGAAAACATATTCGAGGATCTTACTTTATAATTGTCGGTGATTCTTAGACGGACTTATTTAAAATAAATAAAAAAATATTGCTATCTTTAAATGAATTAGCAACGGAATGGGACAAATTGAATAATTATCATATAGCCGAACGGCTGAGAGTCTAGAAATAGCATAGCAGTTACATTTTCCGCCGATGGTCCCAGATAATTGAAAAGTTACCAATTAAAACATCCACTCTATGAGAGCAATCTGTTCTACGGCAGCTTCGCCCATGTTCCGCTGGCCAAGTGAATTTAGCCAGCCCGGCGCAGACCGTGCAACCAGTGCACTCGTGTTTAGCGGGCAGTGCGGACTATGGAACTTCTACCGTGAAATGTAATAAGCGCTGAATAGAGTGGATATAGCGAAATCCGAATGAGTTAACGCCGAAATGCAAAGTCAATTAAATTAAATAATATGTCGCGCCAATTATAATTAAATGTTATACAACGCAACGTCGAACCGATATATGGAAATAATCTAAACAAAAAGATTGATGCAATTTAAAATACAAATGCAAAGACGAAGATAAGTAGCATGACAATACCCATAAACACTCTAACCTTCTAGAACAGGCAGAGCAGTAAGAAAGGATCGTGAGGCTACTGTAGCTACCAACTCACTAGCTAGCGATGGGTATATCCCTATTGAAGGAAAGGGCCCCCATTAACCTCTAGAGTCACCAGTAATCTCTTGGAACCTAATAAGACTTGTCCGCATGGGGTATCCTACTGCACTATGATTTCCAACAGTATTAAGGTGGGTTGTGATAGTAATATGCATATCTCCATAGGCTATAAGAGTCTATCTTTGATTGAAACCTACATATCTGGATAATACATCTTGGTAGAAAAAGTACAGTTTTCTTTAGTACTTTTGACAAAATCTTCACATTCAAGTCTTTTCCAACACATCTCTTTTAGACCTGAGAATCCATAAAAATCCGAAATGTGAAGAATTGGAGAGTGGCACAGAAGTGCGAACATCGTCAAGATGCTTGGCAGCTGTACTATCAATCTTTTCAGTGCTCTTTAGCTGTATCTTTATCAATGATGCCTTTATCGGAGCACTTCCGAACCAAGGAATCTCTACAATGTCTGTATTAAAGTATACTGTCTACGGTACGGTACTTGCACCTAGTACTAAAGGAAGCATTTTTCCTACAGTTGTCAATATTTCCTACAGTTATCGTACAGATAGACTCGCTCTGAAGGACACTACAATGTTGTCTGAAATCTAGGAGAACTGTAACACAACAAAACTACCCAAAAGTCTTTAAATCTTAAAAATTAAAAGATTTTCGCAAAACAAGTAATACATGGAAGAATTAAATTATGTACAAGGCATATCTAAAAAAAAATCGCTTTGAAGCTGGAATCTGAAGTTTCAATTTGGGAACATCAAAGAAATCAAAAAATGTATACACATAATGCAAAAAAATATGACATCGTCGACATCCAGTAATATTTCACGCAAAATGATTACATTTCAGCTATTAATTCTTGAATAAAAACATGAATGGATATAAATAATAAAAGTTTAAAAAACGATGGGATATGAGAACCGCCTTTAATCTAAGAAACGGCCTGTTATTAAAGATATAAAACACGATTACAGCGAAAACACGTAAAAATATTGGTAATTTATATACGAGTGCTTTTAAACACGAGTTCCTATTTGTGTTTATGAAAAACAGGAATGCCTAAGTTGACCGCGATAAATCAACGAAAAATCTGCGAATTATTTCACGGACTTTAATTTCGGAGTCGCGGAGCGGAACGGTCGAGAGGAGGCCGGAATTATTATTTTTTAAGGACAATAACTTAAATTATATTAAATGAAACGACTTTAATGCTTTTATTACGATTTACGAGTTGCCTCCGGGTAAGGCTCTCTTCTCCATTTAAAAGTAATTTCAATAAGGCCGTGACCTTTCCTGCGAAGTTATGAAATATAATGCGGCACCGCAATCGTACAATTGAGGATGATTAAACTTTAATAGAAATACGATTTGGGAGCGTTTCTGTCTTACGGCCGCGTCGCTAGGGGTCGCCAGTCCCGAAAACGTTCGAAACACATTTCATGGATCCCGGCATTTCAGTAAACATCAAGTTAGGCCTATTTCATTTTATTTTTTTTATAGTACTTTTTAGCACCGAAGAAAACGTAATTAACAACAGTATACGATTTTGTTCTGTCACATTTTGTCATTTATTTATTGGATGATTTATATAGCGCTGTTTCGTGATTAAAAATCACCCCAAGAGCACTTTACAAATTAAGTGCATTTCTATGAAACTATTTATACGTCTAAAACATATTGTACAATTTATATTATCTTAAAACAGAATAATTAATTACAAAAAAAATACTGCAGATTGACATGCCAAATGTTTGTAAAAGTATATAACATATTTAAATGTATATTACAAAATAGTTTATTGTATATTTGAAGAGAAACCAAGGAAGAAAGAACACTACAGCTGCCAAGACGCAATGTTGGCGCTTGCTCTGTCTGACCTCCCTTGAATTCCACTGACTGATTCGTTTTATACAAGATGTAATAATTATTTTGAACTGCGACAAATACTACAGACCGATATTATATAAATGTTGAGTAAAAAATATAAAAATATGTAGTCTAATAACATATTACAAACACGAGAGATATCTAAGCTAAGGTTGGAATGAAGTGTTTTAATTTATTTATTTTATGTTTTCTATGGCGCTTTTATATTGAATATTACTAAACGTATATTATAAAATTTTTATTATCATTAAAGTGGATAACTTATATGGCGCCGTTTTCGTGAAAATATCACGTAGAGGGCGCTCTAATACAAAATATGTTAAAATGACAATCAGATATTTATGTTAAATATTATGTAAAGCACGCTTAAGATGAACATTTTTACATTTTAATATATTAAATTTTTTATATAATTACAGCTAGTCAGACCGATATCAGTGAAATGTGCACAAAAAACAAAAGCTCCTGAAGATGCTCAGTCAGAGTGAAACGCGTCGAGCTCTGTTAAAATATACGTGGTATAGTAACAAAAAAAAAATATTTTAATATTAATTTGCACAAATTCCAATTTGTTGATACACGTATACTGTATCTAATATGTACATAATCATTGATAAAAAGTTTAAAAACCTAAAACATTACATATAACTAATAAAGTTGATCTTGTAGGTAATCAGATTTAAGTTCCAATATTATTGCATTCCTAAACCAATAAAGATAAACTGGGTGGAATACATAACTTTTTTTTTATCTTATACTACACATGAGACATCATGTGCATCGTCATCTGTCTGGGTCTGTAACATACTGTACACATGCACATGTAAATCATGTGTAGCAGTCGGAGGAGAGATAGAAAACCTGGTTATTCAGTTCTAGTCACGAAACATGGATAAATCCATTTCAATTGGCTTACGATACTGAACGGTGGTATTTCTCCAGGGCGATACAAAATCTACCACTCTTCTGCAGTCTAGAGTGAATATATAATTTTAAATGCATTTTTTGCTGTTTTTAATTTATTTTTAATATATATTTATACATGTATCTAAAATCTGAATAGAAAAATGAATTTTTAAATACATTTTTTCTCTCCGGCGGGATTTGAACCCGCGACCTCCAGCGTTCCTCCAACGCTTTAGTCAAGTGCCTTTAATCACTCGACCACGAGATCGAAAATAGCTAAGATAGCGACAAAAGTCACAAGAATGTGTAGAATAAAAATTAAATAAAAGAAATCGGGATTATATGTTAAAATACTAAAATCCCGGCGTCGTGGTGTTTGGCTTGGGGTTGAAATCCCTAACACCGGAGCATAAATTTATTAAATTCAAAGCAAAACTTTAGCAATGATACCCAGATTATCGGATAACAAGGCGAATGCGTGAGAAAAACTCAATTACAAAAAGGTCCCTATCCGGAAAGGAGATATCTTCGCAGATTTTCATCTAAGTTCTCCTTAGCACATCTTCATTGTTGTATAACTTACATTAAATGTCGTCGAGAATAAAATTATTCCGCAAAGTTCCGCAAAGAAAACAGTCAATTAATAGAAGATATTGTAGAATTAACTTTGGGGGAAATTAATTTAACAATATTTCTAAGTATATTCAGCCATAAGTATGTACATAATAATTTATTTATTTGGGCACTACTGAATACCAAAAAATCAACAATTATACGAAAATCTTGTAATTTTTGTGCTACAAAAATAATGGTAAGGAACAATAATAATGTTAAATATATATATA
>JAPMAF010000148.1:0-18088 GCA_026537445.1 Silvatares holzenthali | reverse complement strand
ATTTAAAATCTGAATAGAAAAATACATTTTTATTTCACTCCGGCGGGATTCGAACCCGCAACCTCCAGCGTTCCTCCAACGCTTTAGTCAAGCGCCTTTAACCATGAGACCGACAAAGCTCTGATATGTAGACCCAAAATTTTGCTGAGAAGTCTACAGAAACAATAATAAAGTTCCCACACTTTAATACATTACATCCTCTTACATTCACTTTTTCATTTCAAATTTAACCCATTCATCATTAAAATCTATAATGATAAATGTAGTTATAAATATACAACAATCCAAGGAGCATAAGTAGTGGGCTATAATCGTATTGTAGCTCCCTAGCCATAGGTGAAAAAAAGGCCTTAAATTTTAAATTACACCTCAAGCCTCCCCGGTGCTAAATACACCACTTAGCCTAGGAGATATTTAACATAACACATTCATTTCAAAAATAACTAATAAAATATTTGTGATGTATAACAAACCAAATAATGAAATAAAATATTCGGCTTATTATGGCATCTTGTGACATATAAGTCAACATTATGGACCATATTGCACTATATGACTATAGTATCTTTCTTCATGTCAAAACTATTTAGTCAGTGTTTAGTCAACTGTATCATGGCATTGGATTATAAAAACCAACTACAAAAATTAGGCACCTTTCAACAATATCATATTCTGTTCTTTATGGCTTATATAAAAATTCTAAGCATCTTAGCGTCTAGAATGCTATTGCATGTATTTTGAATTGGGTTGCTTAATTGAATTACTTTTTTTTATTCTTCTTTGCTATATATGTATAAAGGTAAATTAGATACTGGAAAATTGTATTTGTTTTCTAGAACTGGATGGTTGGTGCTGTGCCTCCTGCACAAAGTCCTAAAGGAAGCATCTTCTAATCCCAAAGAATATTAACTTAACTTTTGTCTCGGCATGGCCTTCTCTTACTTTTACAACACACTCTTCCCTTGTATGTGCTAACAAACAGCACAACTTGCTACTTCCTCTCGTTTACAATAATCATTGCCTGTCTCCAGAATGAGCTGCCTGGACACCCTTATACCCATGTTTCAGAAGTAGACTAAGTAATCACCTGTCGGTGTCTTGCCACCGGGTTTGGCATAACACAGCTACTGTAAATGTGGATTTTCCACAGGATTGGCTGGCAGAGATTACCTCCTCATGGCGTCATACACATTCACTTTTTAAATTTGAACACAAAGTGGTAAAAAAGATAATATAATGATGGTTTTCTTTGGCTTGGCAGAACTACTATATTCTTATGTACGTGTAAACTTCAGCTCTAAAATATATATAAAGGAATAGTATTCGCAAACTTGTTTTTTAAACTACCCTTTATAATGAAATTGGTTGATCTAGTGACCTAATTGACGTTGCAAACCTTCAAATCGCAATGACCTTATTTAATATAGGTCAGTGCAGAGCACACCCAACACCCAGTGCATTCAGAGATTGGAAACCTTTTCCATAAAATATTAATAAAAGTAACAAAATAAAACGATGAAATTGTTTCTGTAAGACAAGTTAGATGTAAAATTAAGCCTATGATTATTCATAAATCCAGAAAAAAACTACTCTGCTGTTTCTCATTTGTTTAATAAGAGCATTTACTTACAACACTAACATTTACTTCAATAACAAACAAATTCAGGGGAGTGATGACTTTGCATGGTTATTCAAGTAGAAAATTTAAACTTTACTAAACAATGTAACTTGTACTTAAAATAAAAAATACAGTAACAAACATTTGAGCAAACAAATTCAATGGGAGCGTTGGCTTTGCATGGTTTTAGAAAGTTTGGATAAATTTGACTCATAACTTGTTTCAAGTTCCGTTTTTATATTTATTTATTTGCCGCAGGTTGCCGACCCCTGGTTTATCCTATTGATACGAGGTGTGTTCAAACAAAGACTAAATTAATTTTCTTATTGTTCATTTTAAACACTACTACCCTCAAAATAGCATTCTACTAGCAATTAACTGTTTCTTTCATCTTTGAAATGCCTCCTAGAAACAAGATAACTGCAGGTTATCACTTGTTGTGATAGCCTGCAGTTATCTTGTTGCATTTTTCTCTTTTTTGAATTCCCTCTGTGATTTGGAAATATCATCCTTTTGAAGTAGTTTTAAGGTTGGAAATCATGAAAATGTCTATTGGGGCTAAATCAGCAGAATAAGGTGGATGAACACAGCATTTAATTCAGGTCATATCCCTCAAATGCACTAAAAATTCATGATAGACGATGCTTTTCCAAATCAAAGATTTTTGAGTAACTACTATGTTGTGACAATGTTTCAGACCACATTGCAGTGTCCATCTCCAAAGCAAGTCTGTCACTGACATCACTCCTTCATAATTGATACAGAGTGCATAAGATTTAAGACTAATTACTATCAAATTTCTGCCTCCTGTACAGCATCTATGGATGTATTAAGTTTGCTCCAGTAGCTCTCCTGTGCGGTTACTTAACAGTGTTATTTGATTCACTCAATTCAATCACTTCTGATTACTCCAACTCTAGTATATTTGTTCTGTAGACCTGTGTTAGGTCGATAGTATTGCATAAGAATTGGAGATTTGGTCCTTTATGAACAAGTGAATGAAATGGGTTTGAAATAAAATTCAGATTCTTCCTTACTTACATTTATTAACATTCAATTTGACGTAATGCATTTTTTAAATTCATGAGTAATAGATGAATATATTATGTATTATTTAGACACTGATCCCAATCCCAATGGTAAATCTGTTAAATATTTATGCGAGTAAACATCCATTATATAGTTTAGCCATTTAATGACTTATTATAATATAAATAACACACATGCATATAGATAATTCCTCCAATATTGTATAGACATCGAAGATATTCCATTAATTATGTGATATTTGAATCGATAAAGGGATAATAGACATCGTACATGCATTTTTTTCTACTGCTAGTAACAAATATTGACAGAAGATTACGGTTAAAAAATGCTGAGTAGTAAAATAATAGATTATGTACAAATCGCTTCACTTCCAACGGAGTACTACGGGATGCAGGAAAAAGCATTAAAACGGCTATGGTATCATTGAGAATAATAACTTGTTATTCTTTATACATCGAGGTGACATCTTAAACACTGCAATTTCACAGCATTCCATTGTCAACTTATTTCTATCAAAACATTAGAATAATCACTTGCAATAACCTAACTGTGTATGAAGCCCGTAAAGCGAGCGAAAATGTGAAATCATCGGTTCATTCAGATGGGGACTCAAATAATAACATCAATTCAACATTGGGAATACATATTCGGACAACGTCTCACGCGTTTAAGTCAACACACATACAAAAAATCGATAGTTTCGTATCAGACCTATATCACAGTAAACGGAAGAAAAAAAAATACAATATACCGAATCCTAGAGAATACTTAGTATTACCTATTCCACATGTACAAAAAATACTTTACAAGAATTTACAAATTTGAAACACTACATCGCGTTCAAACATTTTGATCATAGTCGAGTATGTCAGCTTGCTTCGCAATAATTATAAAAATGCACATATCAGAAAATAACATAATTACGAAAAAAAAAAAATGGGTATTTAAATTGGACACTACATAAGTCCAGTTTGGTAAAGTGGCCAAACAGGACAGTCAGAATTATAAAAGTGAACACGCAATATACGCCAGTTGATTTCCAGCAATCTAACGGCGGTGAATCCCAACAGAATTAAAATTATATTAATGACATTAAATTTACTTTGTCTCATCTATAACCATAGGTTGTTTAATACTGAATTTCTCAAAATGAGAGCACATTGTGACTCTCAGCACGATATAAAGCAGCCAGCAGTCAGACCTAATAAATAATGATTTAATAATACACTTAAGAAATTGACAACAATCAGTCGTAGTATGAAAATAAAAAATCTATAATATATACAACCAAGAAAATGACTGGGGAATCAGCTTAAAGTAGTATAAAAAATACATAATCACACATTTAAGAAACGATAAACTCCGTCGTATAAAATAATGTGAAAAACTTTTATATATATCACGTACATATGATTAGAAACTTATTCGATAACTTATTCAAATATGTGATACTCTCTATCTGCCAGAAAGTGGTACATTACATTTGCGAGAAGAAACAATCAAAACAGCCCATTAAATTACATCAATGTTCACCCATAGATATGCCTCATTCATTAAACGAGTACAGAGGAACAAATTATTAGCGCAGTTACAATAATCCAAATAAATTGAAGTCAAAAACAACTAATGGAATTAGCGTCGTCAGTATTCTCAGCTATTACGTACGGTCATCATTAGGATTACGTTACGTACAGTCTACACTTCATCACACTCGTATTCCAGGACAGTCTTGTGGTAGAACAGGAGGTACCTGGAAACCGGCAACACAATCAATACTCAAATCGATAATAAAACACAATCATGTGGATGGTAGTAGTGGTGATAAAACAATTCCAACTTACCCTTCACTATCGAGAACCTCCCTCAGAGAGGCACGCGTGATCATGTGATCATCGCATTTGAACCAGCAACCTTGCATCTGTCTCACGTATGCTGTATAGTGGCCAGCGTCAAGAGATCCGAGATGATTTACAACAGCGAACAGAGAATATCGATTATCGTCAAACACCGACGGATCGCCTCCTCCCTGGATGCCCGAAGCCTCCGCATTGTTGTTGTTGTTATGATGGCGATTTCTCCCGTCTCCCGCCTGCTGTCTCCTGTGGCTCGACATGAATGGAGTCATGTCTAGTTCTGCGGGGAAAGAAATGAACGTCGATATTTTTCTATCGATCTGGCTGGAATGCTCAAAACGTTTCAGATGAAAGCTGGCGACGATCGGCAGAGTTTCGAGCGTGAGCTGCTTCGTAGATTCTTGGTACACCCTGCAATTGGAGCACTTGATCTTAGCTCCGGATCCGAGATGTTCGGCACGAGTGAAACGCTCGAGACAGCCTTGAAGAGAGCCAGGACCTCCGACATCCAGAGATATATCCCAGAACGGATCTATAGTAGTTGAAACTCCGCTGCAAGATTGGCAGACGACATCGCTCTGCAAGCCTCCGGTGAATATTTGGTCAATGATGCAGTCACATCTATTGGTTCCGTCTTTTTTCTGAGCCGGTTCTTCCATGCCATTGCGACAATGCCTAAAAATAAAAGAAGACCATTTAGAATATTTATTTATCTAAAATAATATTAAGACAAAATGCCAAACAAATTAATAACGACCTGTGTAAGACATCGAGCGTAGCAATGAAGAATTCATGAGCATCCTGTTGCTCATACCCAGCAAGATGACGGGCATGAGTCCAAATAAGATGAAGCAAACGATGGAGAATGAGAGGTGTCTTAGACCCAGAATAAAATTCCTGTACAGCCAAGGAAAAATAGTTGCATAAGATATATTTCAATATCCGTATATGATAATTCAATTTTTCGCAAAATCTAGTCAGACAAACCAACCTGAAATAGCTTAGAAACCTCACAGACTAGACATTTTCCTGGCCCTCCGGATGGTATCCTGCATTTGTGCTTCTCTCCGAGGAAATAATCTCTAAGGAGCGGTGTGTGGATCAGAGCCTAGAAACAAATGATATTAATGATATTTGTACTTAAAAATGCATTATATTAACAAAGTTACATAAGCATCAATTTAAATTCTAACTAATGCAGATAAATAATATTAATTATTGAAACAATCATATAAAAATGTCAATTTAAACTATCTTTCATTTGATAACATCTATCGTAATTAATAAAAAAATACATGTGATGAATTATAATGAATGTTACATAAAATCAGACCAGCTTCGCATAGTAAAAAGGAATCAGCAAACAAATTGGAAACAAATTGGAAACAAATTTAATTAAAGAAAGTATAAAATTTAATTAGCTTTTCTGCAAGTATTAAAAATGGCGACAAGCATCCTTTGTTATCTTAATTGGGAAACCTGAGAAGTTTTTGGAGACTAATTAAAAAAATAAACGTTACCTGAACAATACAATTCATGAAGCACGTTGAACCGAGATTTTGAAGGCCTCGAAGACCGATGGTTGTCATGGGACTGATTATGCGACGCTTTCGCAGGCGTCTCAATGCCGCTACGTCATTTTGGTTAGGCATCCATGGCATGAAAGGGGCATTCATACCCAAGGATCTAATAAACATTTACAGAGTGAAATAATGCATTACTCTCTAGAAACTATGGGATAGATGAAGAGAATCTAATGCTAAACTACTGTTTTACCACACATTCTTTGGAGCATAATAACAAAATAAATTTATTCACTTAACATGATGGCCTATCACCCTATTGTCTCTTTAACGCCTTCAATATATAATTAAACAAAAATTTACTAAAAAATAGCACTAAGTAATCATAAAGATGTAAATATAATATGTTCTTTATTCACAACAGTTCTAAAGATAAAGTATATTTTAAATATTAATAAACATTTCACTTGGCAAAGATCCACGATTATGAAAAAGGGCTGGAGGTCATCTTATTATAAAGAGAATTCCAATCAATGACTTGAGATAAGATGTTTCTCCAACAGTATAACCACTAAACCACAAAGATGACTGTTCAATTATTTAGGTGGACATAGAATGGGCAGAAACTCTTTCGAGGAATTGATTTTGTCTAGATATTACTGATGGATATGTATTAGAATGGGCAAAAAAAAACTCTTTAGCGAAACTAATTTTTCCTAAATATTATCGATGCAGTGTCTGGCAAAAGTATTTGTTAATGCGCATCTATCTGTCAACAACACGTAAATAAACATGTGCGCAAAATGTTAGAAGATTTGCCAGATATGATAGTTTCAAATGAAAGAAATTTGCAATAATTCTGGAAAATGCGGAACGTTTGTAAAATGTAAATAAATACTCACTTCGTTTCTCTAATTTTATTTTCGTTCCCTATATCAGTCAGCTCCCTATCGTAGATGTAATCTTGGCACTGGGCGCAGTAGACGTTCCCGTGGGAGATGTCCACGTACAGGAAGTGCTTCTTCAGCTTGGAATGCTCCTGGATGTGCCCCGAGTAGCAGCCGAAGTAAATGCAGTGCAGGCACGAGTGCAGCCGCGGCCCCGGAGACCGACATTTGAAGCAAAAGCAAGTCGTGGCCTGCGAAACATTGCGAAAATGGAATAATCTGAGAGGATAGGACGAGAGAAAACCGGCGGGAGCCGGATATCGGTGACTTTTCGCTTCAAACGCGAATCAAAACATTTGCATCAGCTGTTTTTCAAACCCGACAGCGTGCACATTTAAATCATTCCGCGTTTGTACACTTCAAATAAAATATTTCGACTTCTACTGGAAAAACTACATTCTTCACGCGGAGTATTACGAGAAACATCGGTCAGACGAATCACAATAATACAAGATATTACAATATTTTACCTTATATTTTCTCGCTTCGAAAGAAGTACACGCCACAAAAAAAGCGTGCAAGATTTTATAAGGCCCGGTGCCTTTAGCCGCTTTAAAATTGTTTAAATGAATACACCCATTATCGTTCATCTTCGCCGACGTTCTGTCAGATCGGAACCGAAACGGAGGACCGGTCGAGCTCCGCCAGGTCGAGGGCAGAATTTGACAGAAAATTCGATAAAAACCAGGAACTGCACACCGTGCACACCGGTCCCGTCCTCGCACGAACAAAGGCGATTCTGAAATGTTTGGTTCGTCATGTTGGCTGCGCAGACGGGGAAAATCAGCTGATTACGAGAAACTTATAAGCGACGGACGTTCCTCAGTGCGTCCTCTTTTATTTACAATTTGACAAACATTCATCAGTGACGTTTACAAAAAGTGATTTGAGTACTGCCACGATGGCGGAGGAACCCGATTTAGCGAATAAAAGTACACTTAAAATGTCAAATGATTCCTCTGCGAACGCTAAAGATGCGGTAAGATGTAGCTTTTATCATCATCTCACCTCTATTTTCGTTTCGTACCGTATATGGGTCATTCGTTTGATGTTTATATTAACCCTAGCAGGAGCGCCGGCCGCTGGGAGAAATCGAATTTCAAGTATCGGAGGTGATAGAGAGATTAGAAGCCGGAGCGGGTTTGAGCGACAGATCTCCCTTGGCCCTGCGGAAGCAGAGCACGGGGTTCTTGGGCCCGGAAGAGACCCCTCAGGAAGATATCATCAAGACGATCGAGGACCTGATATTCAGGAGCGATCCTAACGACGATGATGGTTCCTGGCCGCTTCCGACGTTGAACCACATAGCCAAAATATCCGTGATGTCGCACAGTATCGCCGCTTATGCGGGCAGCCTGGAGAGGAGTCATCTTCAGAAACTGAGCGCTCGCATCAACACGGACACCACCAGGTGGCTCAGTCACTTGTTCAGGTAAATGAGAATCATCATTCATTGAAAATGCATCCATTGCTTCATTGATTGCACTGTAATACTTTTTTTAATAATATCTGTTAACTAATGACCATGATTGTTCAAGCGTTGTGAATTTGACATCATAGTTGAGATAAGACTTATTTTTTACCTGCTAATGCACTTTTAAAAATAACCGATTGACATTGATTAAATAACATCGGTATCGGTTGAATAACCTCTCATGCTAACTTAATATTTTAAAGTAATATTACTGAGAGCAACGTGGTGCCTTCCTACTTTAAAGCACGTCCGAGGACATTTCACAGGATTTGTAAAAATTGTTGCTGGTGAACATTATTGAATTATTGTAATATTTTCATTCTGTTTGATACTATTCGAATGTGTTTTTAGATTTGTGGATTGTAACGCTTGCTATCATCACGATCAGTTAGAGGGATTAGTAAAGGTAACGAGGTTGATGCTTCATTACAAATATCCTCGATATTTGGAGGAAGGCGGTGAGTATTATTCGTGTACACTCGAATACGCAGAGATTAGATTATTGCAAACGTTACATGCTCTGTATTTATTCCAATAATTGCACATTGTACTTGAGAAATATAAGAGACCTAATAATACATTTCGCTGAACTTTTGACATTCTCACAGAGGAACAACTCTATTAATTTGCTTAAATGAATTATAACTCAAATGTTGTACAGTAAAACAAATTCCATACTTAAAGATAAATAAATACAGTGTAATCACGCTGCTTCCCCGAAGGAGTAGGTACGGAGGATCGAGTATTCTATCCTGCCATACATTCCTTACTTCATTCACATTAATACATCTTCTCAAGCAAGCTCTGCCATTATTATGACTGTGAACAGAGCCATCCGTTTAATTTTAATCGTTAATCCAGCTGTGTTATGATTTTCTTGAACAGCTCCTCTGTCTCGCGCCTTTACATTTGCGTTGTAAACTATCACACCTTCTACATTTGCTTCTAGCCTCTCAATTTCCAAACCATATCAACAATTTTTTTCTTAATTTTGTCAATCACGCAACCGCTTTACATTTCCCCTTATTCCTTACACTGTCAAAGTTAAAGTGTTTTCTTTACATTGTCAGAATCAAAATGTATATTTTGTCACATAGATTATCTGCGGTCACACAGAATGCGAGGTATTATCTAAGAATAACTCATCTCAATAATTTAAGCATGCATAGAGAATGATTTATGTTTTCAGTCAGGTTGGGAATGTTAGATGTTCTGCTATCTTTAGCCATACTTTCAAAAAACTGTGTAACGGTTTGAATGGTTATGAAGGAATCCTAGAAGTATTATGTCATTGGCATTTCTCCAAATGTGTAACTCGAATTCTCACCAATATTTTCTATCGCGTGGCATCAAGTAATGTTATAGCCTCACTAATGTATTGCGACAGTTCTAAAGCATGCATATTTAGTATTGCCAATGGGAACGGTACTTCATTCGACACTTGGATTTTCTTATAGATATGATAATTTTACTGATAACTGAAACCTAATGCCGGGCCATAATATACTTTACGACTTACTTTCAGATAATGAGTTTTCTCAAAGGAAACTTCTAAATATATGCGAGGGTTTATTTCAAATGAACTTTGTCATTTTATCTGATTCAAATTGTTTTTCTTCTATAGATTGATAGAGTAATTTCATAGTTAAAATTCAGTCACAAGAAATGGAAAATGTGAAAGTGATATCAAAAGTGTATGGTAAGCAGTGTATGGATGAGACAAGATATGTATGTCAGGATAGTGTGGTCTGGCACTTGATCCTCTGGTGGTTTATTGTATTGTATATTCAGTTGAGTTTATAGTAAACCGAAAACCTTTGCACTATTTTTCCCTCTTATGTGGATCACTAATTAGATAGGATAACATTTATATTTCTTATTAAAGCAAGAAAAACTCTATATTGTTTCTCAGACCATTAACAGAGGCAATGTTGGATGCCTTAAAATAAACAAAAGATATTTGAGATATCGCATGAGCATAGTAGATGTAACAATTGTATGCAAGACACAGAGACAAGTGCAATCCATTGCCTCTGCACGTTTGTATAGCGTTCGATGCGATATTATGCATACCACAATACATTGTAATTAACTTCTGTGCAAACGTTTTGCATTAATGTTTGTGTTTTAAATTGCTTTATGGCACATATTTACATTCCACAATGGGTACAGTAGAACAACATTCTACCCTATTGTGCATGTGTATTGCAAGTTAACAATAACAGGAATAATCCGCAAATATATTCTAAAGAATAACAAAAACTACCTTGATGATATTTGAATTTTTTAAGCGATCATAATGCTTTCTTTATAATTTATCAGTATTATGTACTTAATCTTTCTAACCAACCAATTGGAATAAGGAGGTAATTAATTACACTGTTTACAAGTTGATGACTGAGAAGTCCTAAAGAAGAATGAAGAGGAGTCATATATGTATATGCAGTCACAATTGATCTCAACTCTCTAAGAACGTTGATATATTACAATTATCTTGCAATTCTTGCGTAGTTTCAATTTTACTCTATCATCATTTTTCATTTAGGTGGAGCCTTGATGAATCAACTTCCATGCATCTACAGTTCAGTAGCCAGTCCGCTTGGCATTGTGCAGCATTTGTGTCGTCAATTAGGTCTTCCTCTCGCTTGCATCAGACCGGTTCTTGTCAACACTGTATTCGGTATGTATTAAAGATGATACAAATTTTCTTTCTTCACGGTCTTTAGCGCCTGCATATTACCTATACTCACATATAAAGCTGACGGAAGGAAAAAAAGGTTGTTCGAAACAACAAACGGTTTTTTATGTAGTTCATGAATAGGATTCAATGCAAAATCATCCGAAGATGCTATATAGGAGAACTCAGACGTCTGAAAATCATTCAAAAACCTAGTCCTTTCGTATTGTCATAGGCTTTTATGACCAAAAGATACACAAATCTAAAACTTGTGGGTAGTCATGTCGTGTTGTGACATTTTGACACATTTGACTTTTCACGCAGGCACAAAGATGGACACTGCAATGTGGTCCAAAACGTTGGCAAACAAAATGACTTGACTACTCATAAGTCTTTGTCTTCCAAGTTTTATCGTTTATAATTTATTTTCATTTAGGTCTATTGATACTCTCTTATCAACTATATTTGGTGTCAGCAAATACATATTTAATACACATATATAAAACTAAAGTCTCCAATATTAAAATGAGATCGGTGATGCTAATATTGAATTAGCTTAAATAATGATGTTAAATGGATTTGAGGTAGAGGAGACCAAGAGATGAAAAAGTGCAGAAAGATTAGAGGCGTTTGATGAAGTGTGTATAGTAAGAGTACTGTGGTTCTTCAATGAACTGCTAAGAGAAATTAATATTTTTCTATTGCCTCAATACACATTCATTATTTCTCTTTGTCAGGTATCCTGTCTTATATTTCTGATTTTTTTTTAATATTCTCATGTTTTATGTTGGATTGTAACCATTACCATCTCTATGTATCACACGTTTTATATTTTGCGTCTTTATATCAGCACTATATACTGTGAATAAATAAATAACATTTAATGGTCATAATTTACAAATTAAAATGTATTTTTTTTTCACGCAATGCTGAAATTTTCATATGATGTAGTTGTGATCATGGACTCCGACTCATCCGATTAAAGTCTTAAAATTAACAATCAACTCATAATTTTATATCCAAATATTTCAAAAGAACTCTGATCGGAGAATGTTTTTATTGTGATTTATAATCACATGAGAAACTGTCATTAGCCATCAGTGCTCACAAGTTAAATGATACTGATTGTATCTCTTTTAAAGATATACATAATTAGCATTGAAACACAATTATAAGCTAGAAACCAAATGTGTCATTATTATTCAAGTGGGTTATTATATTTAGCAATGACATATATGGATAGAGTTATTGAATATATATTTTTTCATTGCTGCATCCAAATAGCGCATTGTTCTATGTGATGAGAATTTGGTTATACAATATCGCTAACAATATGGGACCGAAAAGCATTTTTGATACCTCAGATATTATAACAACTTAAGCATAGTGGTTATAGTGTGTACTAAGCCCAAATTACCTCCAATTGGTGATATAATAAAATATGTCATCTGCAAATTATGCTCCTTGATTTCTAAGCATATTAAATTTAAGTGGTTAGAATCATCATCAGCATCGGTGCGAATCAGTCCATCTGAGATGATTTTTAGAAGTTGACAATAAACACATCTTTTAAAATATTGTTCCCTGAAGAGTAACTAAAAAATGTACAGTGCCCTTGAGGTGATATTCTCATGAAAACGGCACTGTATAAGCTGTTCATGTTAATAGAAATAATCACTTTAATCAATACACACACCCAACAATCTAATGTAAGACATACCGTCTTTAGCAGTATTTATTCCAATAATGGGTTTCATTAAAAGGTATTACCTACCAGAAGTTGCTAGCTACAGTACCTCCATTTTGGATGAGTTCAGTGTAAGTCTATTGCAGGCCATCCAGCTACCAATCTTACCTGAATAATGCTTCACTTATCCAGATTGGCATATTAACAGATCTGCATATCATCTGCCTAGCAATGCACCCACAGTTTGATTGATTCCATTATCTTCAGTTTTCAAAACGATGGGGAGTGAAATGTATCCATAGTAAGTGAATGGGGAAACGATAGGATGAATTCACAGACCTCGACCTTTTATCGAAATGAATACCAAAAACGTTAACAAACTAAAAGCATGAATGAGATATGAAGGATACATCACATGTACCGAAACAAATGGTATTCCATTTTGCCTACTCTTTAGGAATATCATGTTTTTTTACATATACTTAAACAGGATCCAATCAAACAATGGACGTGTCCGCTCTGCAACGTATGATAGCGGAAGACGTTGCTGCCAACAGAATACCATTGATGGTGTTGGCTGACGCCGGCACCACCATAGCTGGGCACTGCGACAACATCTCGAGGTTGCACGACCTGTGTCGTCTCCATGACTGCTGGCTGCATCTGCGGGGGCACACTCTGGCAGCCTTAGCAATAACCAATGGGAATACCGCTATTGTAAGACATTAACTACTGCACGCTCATAAATGTAAAAGAAATATTTTATTTGTTTTTCAACTCAAAGTATCAAGAGTAAGAAATGTTGAATATGAAATTAACAATAAATATTTAAAAATACATTCAAACAAAAGATGCTGACGTATACCATATTAGTCACTAGGGGAGGGAGAGGGGACTATCTCATGATAGGGTTGAATTTCAAATTGAAAGGGTCTAATGTTACAAAAAATTTGTCGACCCATGGTCAAGTGGATACTTGATATAATTGCTGGAAGAACCTTGGGGGTTGCAGGTTGAGTTCCATTAGATCCTGGATTCACATATACAACTGGACTGAATGTTACAGGCCTAGGTGGTGTCTCATGTGTAGTAATAACATAAAAATAAATCATGAGACTTGTTAAAAAAAGTCGTGGTGTATGTAATTGGCAACGCGCTAAAAACTCTGCTACCTTGATCACAATTGGTAAAGATGTGTGGAATTGCGAAGAGTGCGTGCCACCAAGTCCTTCGGTAATTTATTGGGGCATGCAACAGCATACTGAAGGTAGTGACGATTCTTGGATTATGGATTTTGCCTCTAAGTAGCAGTATAAAATGTATCAAGTGCAAATATTTATTAGCTTCTAGAGAGTTGAAGGATAACATGCCTAAGAGAATGGAATTATAATTTTTGGTATAAAACAAACAAAAATAAAGACGGCTAAGAACATCTAGTGCATTTGCTCCAGAGATGTAGCATAGAAGGATTTATACTAATTTTGCATTTTCAATCCACATTGGAGAATACTAAGAACCAAGGCAGTATAGAGGGCTCGGAGAAGATTTGTATTGGTAAAAGGACAAGATTGTCATGTTATTTAATTGTATGTTGGTGTTTAACTATATGTTTATTTATTTTAGCCTCCGAGAATTTCCGATTCCATAACATTACCCCTCGGGACTTGGTTGGGCATTCCTGGATTACCAACTGTTGTATCCTTTTATATTCATGAAAACGAAAAGGGTTATCATGTTTTAAGGAAAATCAATGGATTGTCTGATTTTTTAACATCTTACATATCAAGAATGAAGTTTGCATGATAAATAGCACGAGTTTAGATGAGTTAAAAGCATTTTTACTTAGCAAATTTTTAAATTAAATTACTCTCTATTTAGTGGTGTAGAAGTTACGAAATGTACTAGCTATCTATTCATTAGCATCCCAAATTACATAACGAGAGTGGTAGATCTTATACCATCTCACAGTAATGACACTATTCGATATTGTACATCTGACTGAAATCTAAATAATATGCTTTTTTTCTTTAAACCACTACATTGCATTATCTTATACAATCTCATAGAAATGTACCAAAAAAGGCAATGTTTAATTCTATTTTTAACATTTTGTTTCTCAACACTTTGTTTGCATGAGTCGACAAAACTGTTCATATTGATGAGCAGTGAAATGCAGGAGACGGGTTAAAGAGAGTATATAATGATTTGAAAACTATGCATTATCAATTGTATATACTTGACCACTCAGGGGTCCAATTGAAGACTACTCATTAAAAAACAAGATTACTCTTTGATTTTAAAATACCGTACCTACAGGTAATAGTATATTATTGTTATTGATCTTCCTTATAAATCAATTTGAGAATTTTTGCAGTTGTGCTGTTCACTGTTCTTTTGGAACAGAAATATCATAATTATTACGAATTTCGTACAAAGTACTTGATCAATATTTGTGATAAATTGTTGACTTAGTGTTATTGAAGTTATTTGTTTTAGCACAATTATATTTTTTTTCTTTTAAATAATAGTAGTATAAATGTATAGTAAAGTACTGAAAACTTTATCTGAAAATATGTTGAATTGCGGAAGTTATATTTTCATCTTTCCGCCAAAGAGTTGCCCGCAAACATTGTGTGGAGATTTAATTATAGAAATTGTAATGTGTATATTATAGTTGTTTGTTTTTCCTTAACTATAAATGACAGACATTGTATCGCCTCCTAGACTCGGGTCCTGGCGCCAGAGGCCGTGAGGGCACTCTGCCTCTCTTAGCTGGACTCACCTCGGATCATTCGGCACGTAGACTGGGGGCCTTGCCCTTGTGGATGGCCCTCAAAGCAGCGGGTCGCGATGCTATCATATCACGAATCACAGCTGCGTTCAACAGCGTGTGGCTAGTCTGGAATGAAGTTGCAAGGATGCCATGTATTAGAATATTGGTACAAACTCTTTTTTAATGCATCACAATAATTAAAACATTTTCGGCAAAAGTTTTCATGTCAATATTTAGCATTTTCCAAATTCAAACTATCCAAAGATATTGTTTATAGTTAACTTTATCTTTCAGAGAAGAAATCATATTTTTTCCTATTATTTCTTACTCCATAAGGGGATACTCGATTTCTTTCCAGATGCATTACAGATATGTGGTGGGATAGCAGAATCACAGTGTTTGAAAAAAAAATGTACAAATAAACATATTTCAAAACAAATAATTACAGTTATGAGTAGTGATGTATCATATTATTATTTAATTGAAGGAAATTTGTTGAAAATATGTTTTAATTTTTTTATTTTCATTCAGAGTAAACAACCAGGAGGAGAAGGTGGAGCTTATTCCATTTCTGATCTTACAACAAAACCTCTAAACACAACAGTAAGTATTGCGAATTTTATTTCAGGAATAATGTATTTATTTATTCAACAAACAGCACATTGTACCAAGAATAAATTAAATTAAAAAAAGATAGTAATAAAAAACATATGAGACTCAACATCAAACAGATAAAATGTATAACTTTGGATAACACACAGAGAATAAAGTATATAAAAAATAAAATGGTACACAATATTTAACAAAGATAAATAAAACTCGAAGAGAGAAATAGAGAATACAATATGTGGCAAAGAATACTAAATAAAGATACAGAACAGAGATAATCTATCTATGGATACTCATATAAGTAAAACGGTCAGTGAATACTTAAATTGAACCAATTAAATATGTACGTAAATATTTACCAGCTGAGGGTATTATACATCTGGTTAATTCTTTTGCGGTGTCCCGTGTGAACAACAGTAATGGTATCTACATCGGATTACCAGAATATGAATTAAGCAGATGTCAATCTGAGATGATTTTTAGACACCAACTTAAAACATATATTTTTAAAATACCGTTCTCTGAAGAGTAAAAAATGTACAGCACCCTTGATGTGATTTTCTCACGAAAACTAATAATAATAACAAAAATATAAGATATCTATGAAAAACAAATTTGTAAGAAGAGAGTAAATAAAATTATGGTAGGTTGAAGTGAGTAGAAGAGAAGAAACCACCAGAGTTTTGTAAGTACTTAATATAACTACTACATGTTCTGATACATCACAGACTGACCGATAGTTAATGTCTTAGAGAGGTGTAATGATTTCTCAAGATGTGCTAGTGGGTCATAATAACTCCAGAGCATTGTGTTAATCATTTAGAAGGTTTGTTGAGGAATGAGGGTTAGGGAAAAATGCATGAGTTCACTAACAGAAATAATTTATAAGGGCTTGCAAACTGAATGTAGTGAGGTCTGACAGGTCTTGAATCCAACAAGTGATTATTCATATTTTTTTATTTTTTCTGGTGTAACTTTGTGGTAAAATTAATATTAATATGTTTATTTTTTTGTCGATATACCACTTGTATTTTTTAATTAAGTTCGACACGTTTCACTCTAGCTGATTGTTCAAGAACTAATTGTTTTTGTGCTTATTTCTAACATACATGCAAACAGCACTCTACGAGACTTTAGAAATACATAAAAATATAAATTCAACAATTAACTTAATAAATAAAATAATTACCCCAACTAATTCAAATCTATTAAAAAAAAATCCAATTTCAGAAAATAATAAATGGCTGACTCTCAATCTCAAACTGTCAAAATAAGCACAAAAAACAATTACTTCCTGATGATGCTCAGTTAGAGTCAAACGCGTTGAACTTAATTAAAAAATATAAGTGACAAAAAATAAACATGTCAATATTAATTTGTAAGATTGATTATTCATCATATTGTCATATATTGGTACAATGTACTGTTAAATAAATAAGTAAATAAAATAAATAGATAAATATTGTATTTATATATAGATTAAAAATTATAAATACTTTTCTGATGTTTTCCAACGATATGGTATGCGGTTTACAATAGATACTTGTAATCGATTACTCTTTGTAATCAGCAATTCAATTACTTTTGCCCATCACTGGAAACAGGCTTCATAAATTTTGAAAAACATTTATTTTCATATCAAGATTTGATAAAATAAAACCTCAAAATACATCTATCCACAATTTTAAGTAAAACAATTTAAGCAAAAGATTTTCAGTGCCTGATTGAAGTTGTCTGTGGAGAATATTGAAATGAAATGGCTTCGACGAACGGAGATTTCTCCGTATCATCTCTCATATGATCTCTCCGTATCATCATAAATCCTATCCCTCGATAACCGTCTCTTCCTTTCCTACCTCTTCCTACCACCCTTTTGC